>JAPYZL010106042.1:0-11241 GCA_030522825.1 Platygaster orseoliae
GTAAAAAGGTTTTTTTTTAAATAAATTTATTCATGACAAATATTTGTAATGAATTTTTTGTTGAATTTGTCCGGATTTTGGTGGCGCACCCTGTATTATCATTATAACAAAAAATCTAAAAACTCGAAAAATACTCAAAAATAACGAAGAAATGCACAATTTATATATAATTTGGAAAGTTCTAAATAATTTGTAATATGAAAAATTGAAGAAGATGAAAAACCTAAAAGATCATCAATAATTTTATAAAATTCTAGAATTTTTGATAATTCCAGAAAATGTTCGTCAATTTTTCATATTGAATTCTTTGTAACATTTCTTTGATTAAAAATAATTTTTTTACAAAAAGTTCTAAGATTTTTGGATTCTTTTCTATCCTATATTTATTATTGTCAATTTCATAACAACCATTCACCAAAACTATCAAAAATATTGTGCTTTTTTTGTCATTCACAATTTACGATCCTGCGGGGAAGTTCCACTTCAATTCCGACTTTTCGTCCTAGGTACCAGAAATCGGAAAATGCGAATCGTCGAGGACACTCGAGCGATTCGCTTTATTGTCCGACAAAATGGATCGCGATATGTATATTGGGACGTCACGCAAATCTGGAATGTAAATAGGAGCCGTCTGTCATTCAGGCGACGCCACTGAATGGCATCGAAGATATTGAACGCGCGCGATTACCCACGTCAAATTCAGCGAAAAATCACCATCAAATTTTTCTTTTCCCGGGAAAGCCATTGTGGTTTTCCGAGATAGCAGGGTTCAATAATACGTGCTACACAACAATGTCTTCAAGCTGTGGAATTTTCCCGCATTTTTCAGGATTTCCTTGATATATTTGATCTTGTTTGAAAATTCTTCCATTGCTTTTTTTCCAGTGTTTTTAAGTTAAAAAAATTTTTTTAGGTTTTAAAGTAGTGCACAAAAAGGCGCGTAGCTCACGGGTGCAAAATCCAAACCCGCTATTATTTTATCAGACAAATGTCGACGAGTCGGACACGCCCGGTTAATGTTAGACGCGTTACCGTTGCACCGAGATATCACAAAGAAGATCCTGACAATGCCTCGCGGACTTTGGTCACTCGGGATTTGTTACGGAGATGGCTTGGTGATTTTGCCCCGGGGCAAAGTTTGCCAAATCATACGTCATTATAAAGGGGATTTCGTTTTGAAATTTTTTTATTTTAGATACTTCGAATCGGTACTTTCAAGTAATTATTGGGAAATTATGGTCAATTGAAGGTAGATCGTGATCGATAAAAAGGAATTGGTAATATGTTATGATTGCATTTGTTACCAAGTCGGACGAGTAATGGAACTGATGATTTTCTTCATCGTGATTTCTTTTGTTTCCTGATAAAAAGAAAACATTACAAATTCTTAACAGTTATTTTCGACGAAATAACATACACAAAATTATACAGAGAACGTATGTTCACACCGGTAGATATTTACAAGTACCGCAGAAGCAAATTAAAATGTGTAAATCGCGTACTCTTTTACACACAACGAGTTTTGTTCCACCGCAAATGGACTGAATCGGAGAGATTCCGATGGCAAGATGAAAGAAATGCTTTGACCAATTTGGTCGTCTCCAAAACACGGAATTAATTGGGAAGAATCGTAACAGATTTTCGATGTTCGAGAAATCGCGACGACAGCCCGAGGCTTTTCAGCGTATATGGATCGGCGACGTTGCGATAACAACGCTAGCTCCTGCGTATAAGGAGCCAAAACCGCGAATCACAATGGCCTCACATCGCCTCCCGTTTCGTCTCTAATCGGGCCTCGGATTCCGTTTACGATTACAGTTTTTGCGTGCTTTTCGCGATGAAAACGTCATTTTTAGTTCGTAATGTCATCATAAATTTTCCAATTTTTTTTTTCGATTCTTATAACATTGATTACACCTGCAAAAGGCATACACCGCTAAACCAGTTTTTTTGTATAAAAATTAATTCAAGGCATCATCGGATGAAGGACTTTCTTTCCAACATTTAACTCATGTTGTAAACTTTAAAAAAAACTTCTTAAAAATGTCATCTAACACTGTGGAACTGAATTTTACTTTTTTATTCTGCAAAATAAAGCCTTTCTATTTGAGTGTCTGCAATGACAATGTTTGAAAAAAAATTCTTCATGCCTGGAATAGTCCACAGAATATTCGTCATTGTTAATTTCGAGCTCGATGAATAATCGATCAATCCTTGAAAAAACGGTGCACCCGAATCCGATTAAATCGATTTCAATGGGAAATTTTTCGAATCGGAAGCCGGTTGGCGACCAAGGAACCGCGTGGTAATCCCTGCATTTCCATTGAATGCCCGCAGTTGCAGCCGAGCGCCTTGTACCATTGTGTTTATTTATGTACTTTAATTATATCAAATATGGTGGGCAAGGGGTGGCCCTGAGTCTCCTTTTTTTCTTCACTTCTTCGCTTTGAAACACGTTTAGTAACGGTTAAGACAGACTTTTATGGCGAAAACTTGAAAAAAATATGGGATGACTCAATGTGCAGTGTTGATAAATTATCATTAATTTTATGAAAGAAGAAACAGAGAAAAAATAAACCTTTCACTTTGCCCCACATGAAAAATGTCATTCCAATATTCCTGCTCTTTTCACTGATTTTCATCTCTACTCCTTCAAACAGGAAAATGAACATCGCCAAAATATCCAAACCAACGCCAACACCTATCAAACCACCATTCCTTACATTATTTCGAAAAACTGTCGAGGCACAGCTTTTAGTACCGGAAACGCCCGCGGCATTCGAGCCGGAATCCGCGTTCTTCCTCAAAGATTGCAGGACTCGTGGAGTCGTTACGCGCAGGAATTCGCGTCCCGAGAAAACAGACATCGCGAGGAGAAAAATCCCCGTTCGAGAAAAAATTCAAGAGACGTTTCTAATGGTGAATGTGTTGGAGGAGGGGGGGGGGAGCTGGAAGGACAACGAGAATGGAAAATAAGGGAGGAAAAAGGGACGTCTCGGAAGGCGAACTGGCGACGCTTCTCATTTATTGCTTCAGGGAGGGAAAAGGGTAGCATTACTGACCCGCGACTCATTAAGGAATAAACACTTTCAGTGCCTGCCACTATGAATGCGCCCCTGCGACACCCTCCAATGAACGGGGGCCGTTTAACGAGGCGGAAGCTGCGGCCGGGGCTTTATGCCCTTTTGAGGAAATATTAAAAATCCACCCCCTCCCCCTCTCTCCCAGGGGCATCTCGACACGTGAAGCTCTCCAATGCCCGCGGGACTTTTCTTCCCCAAAGAAGCTCGCACTGTCAGCAGGACTGTATCGTTGTGTACGCGTTTCATATTTGTCTTTGATGTACGGTATTTAAAGTCTGCGTTGAGACGTTTTTTTTGGGAGAGGAGAAAAATGGAGGGGATGACGGATGTTTTGAAAGTGTCATTTGATTACAAGTCGTTTTCAAAATTTTTTTTAGCGTTTCTATTGAAATCGATAAGACACATGTTTGTTTTTTTTACTTGAATTTCAGTTGTTTCGTGGTGAAGAATTTTTGAAATGTCGGCTAAAAAGTTCATAAAACTAATGAGTTATTAGGCAACCAAAAATATTTACGATAAATTGCAAAATATTTATTTATTTATGCATGAAAAAACAGAAATATTTATGATCAAATGCAAGCAAATTTTATGTTTTTTGTACATTACTTTATATTTTCGGCTCCTAATCAAAGTTGTTGCAGAAAATGACCACATGTTTTGCTAAGTTCTCTTCGACTTATAATTTGAATAGTATAATGTTTCAATTGATTATTTATCTTGAAATGTAAACAAACATGTGACATGTCGAATAATTTCTTGGTAATTTTCAAACTGCAAATCAAAGAAAATAAAATGAATTAAATTAAATTAAAGGAATAGAAAATTGAAATTCAATGCAAGTTAATTGCATTTTTAATTAAATTTAATTTGCGAATAATTGAACGAAAATTCAAGACAAAGAAAATGGCGAAACATACATAAGAAGTAAATATTTTTTAAGATCAAAAATTTTTGAAAATATTTGGGATTAAAAATGAAAAACCGTAAAATATTCACGAAAAATCTAAAAGTGGTGAAATATTTTTGTTCCGCCAAAATAATAAATATTTTTGGTTGCCCTGCCAACAACGTAAAACATAATTAAAATAAAATTAACGAATACTAACAATTAGTTTAATGAAAACAAAAACAATTAAAACTCAAATTAAAAATTAACAAAAACAAAATTAACATAAAACAAAAAAAACTTTAAATATAAAAAAAAATAATGAAAACATAAAAAAGACATAAAAAAATCATTACTCAGAAGAAATCGAAGTGTAGTCATAAAACTACTGCCTCAAGTTCAAAAATATATGAGTTCTTATCAAATGTCTTACGTTTCTTTTAAGTTTTTTTATAAAAAAAACGAAAAGAAACTAATAAAACTCATGAAAATAAATAAAACTAAATATTTAAAAAATGAAGCTAAATGAAATTCAATAAAATAAAAATAATGAAAAATGTCTAACGGTCACAAATTTTGTAGAAATAAGTAGTGCATATATATTTTTTGCATACGTCAGAACGATGGCTGTATGAATTCAAATAATATATTCTGTATATACAGGATGTACCAAAATCCCCGTACCAAAAAGAAATCTAATATTTCTTTTGGAATTTCAAGTTGATAAGCCCTTTGCCACTTTTTACAAAGCTCAAAAATAAAAAAGTTATTCAACTGCGAAATTAAAACAATAAATACGCTTTTTCGACAAGTGAGGATAAAAACTACGAACCAAAATCTAACCAAATTTTCATCATATTTTTCTGAGTCGAAAAGTCCTTTGCCACTTATCAAAAAACTCAAAACGAAAAAAGATATGCGAGTTTGAAATCTGAGAAATCTGATTGGTTGAAACTTCTAACTCGAATATCTTTTTTGATTTTGAGTTTTGCGGAAAGTGGCAAAGGAGTTTTAGACTCAGAAAAATATGAAGAAAATTCAAGTTAATTTTGGTACGTAGTTTTTATCCCCACTCCGCGTAAGAGCACGTTTATTGTTTATATTTTAAACTTGAATAACTTTTTTGATTTTGAGTTTTGTAAAAAGTGGCAAAGGACTTTTCGACTTGAAATTCAAAAAGTAATATTAGATTTCTTTTTGGTACGAGGATTTTGGTACACCCTGTATAATTTGAACATGTATATAATTATAGATTATATTTTTACTGTGAAAAAGAATTGGAGTTTATACAGTCATCTTTGTGAAGTATGCTAAAATATATATGCACAACTTATTTATTCAAAATTTGTGACCATTGCATATAATTTTTTTAACGATTTTTGTTGTTTTTTTTTTATATTTATCTTGTTTTGTCATCAGATCCCACATGGAAAAAAAAGATAATAAATATCTTCAAGAAAAAAATATCGACTTCTTTGTGTTTTTGTGTGAATTTAGCTTGTTTCGAAGGCATGTACGATCTTGATGCATAAGAACTTTTTTGTTACAAATTTCGAGGAGCGCATACTAGTTAAGGAGAATCAATACCTCACCCGACATTTCAAAATTTCCCTACAACAAAACAACTAAAATTCAAGTGAAAATAAAAAAACACGTGTCCCATCAATTGAGATAGAGAAGCTAAAAAAAATTTTTCAAACAAAAAAACCCTACCTTATTTACCTAGACTATTTGAGATCAAAAAAGTTATTTCGATTATTTTCCATAGAAGAAAAATCATTGAATATTTCCAATTGAATTTAAACAGACTGGAAATCAATTCTTCCACATAATTTTCTTCTACCTAAGACTGATAATAAGGAACTTGATTGAAAAAAAATTTAGGAATCCACTTTAGATGTAAACTAAAGAATTTTTTAAAAATGAACACGTATTTTTTCTTTTTTTGATAGACTGAAAATTGACGGGGTTTCAGAGGTTTTAAAAAAATGATGTGACGTCACCGTCCAATGGATCTTGACGTCACACCTCCCACTCTAGATTTTTAAAACCTCTGTATCTCCTGCAGTTCTCGATCAATTAATAAATGAAAAAATACGTGTCAATTTTTTTTCAGTTATCTAACAGACGTATATAACAATATTTTTTTCTCAAGTTCCCTATTCAATTACCAGCAAGTTTTCAACTCTATACAACTTGGGAGACTCCGTGTCAGAGACCCATTACAAAACTGCAGTAGGCATGTAAATTTTTCACGAATCTAAAGCAGCCATCAGCGAAGCGGGACGCGGAAAAAAATGAGTCCCGCAGCATCTTTCATTCATCTCCCGCATCTCGCATTGCATCCGACCTCGACACGTGTAATGCTAGCGTCATTGTTCTCGCGGTGATTGCACGCACGCTCCCTCCGATGGCGCCCTAACCCTCCGCCCGAAGGGTTCGGTTTTTGAATTGTCTCGGTGCACTCGTTGTTAGGCTCAAGATGTCGAATCCGTCTCTTTCTGCGTTCACCACCTACCCTCCCCTTCCCCTTCCCTTATGTGTACGCGTACATGCTCTCTCATTAGTTTCTCGTGAGACATTGTAAATAAGAGCTCGAGGGCAAGAGGGGCAGAAGGGTTGGGAAATAGTAGAAACGAAAAGAACCCTCGTGTTTTTTCGCTCCATATCCCTGGCACTTCATTACAGTCGAACGTATGAGAACTTCATGGGTTAAACTGTCTTTTGGAATTCGAAATTTAGATTTTTCGTTAGTGTAATAGAGGGAAAAGTTTTTATGAAGAGTATTTAATTGAAATTCCAAAACCTGGGGATTTCGATTTTTGAACATAATTCTTTTCTTTGTGAATATTTGGATTTTTGAACTAATATTTATCCAATTTATTCAATTATTATAATTTTGTTGAATTAAAAATTTTACCGAGTATCTTTATGATAGTCTTTTATTTTTTATATTATTTTGGCACTTAAAATATATAGTTTCTAAACATCAAACTTTGTTTCAAAGTGAAACAACAAATTTCCTGTAAATATTCTCAAATCAGTGCGACTAACCTTTGTTCAATGGTTGATGACTGTCATTAATAATTGCGTAATGTCATTAGACTCACAACAAATTTGAATATGAATCCGCGAGAATCTTAGTTTCAATCTTATACCATCAAAATGAAGTTCGCGGCAATTGTATTTCTATCGACATATTTTGTGACTGTAATAAACTTTAAAGCATCAAAAAATAATTTACTGAATCAACTAATACTCTGTTATTTTAAAGAACGCAGTGTATTTTGATCCATGTAAAAATGAAGAATTCGCTTTCTGCTCGAGACTAACAGGAACATCATTAAGTAGGTATTTCTGAAAAAAATTAAGAAATATTTTCCTAAAAAACAGTTAAATGATAACCATAGTCATGGACAAATTAAATAAATTAGACTGAAGACAGGGGCGTAGGCAGAAAAAATTTTCGGGGCGGGGGAGGTGTTTTTCGAAAAAATATATACATATTTCCTTCAGTATTATGTAATTTTTAATCCTTAAAAATGTGGTCATGAAAGTACGATTCCCCAATTTTTTTGGAGTCCAGAGTTGCATATTTTTTCATGTTCGTATTAAATGTAATACAATTCAATTTTTGTGATTTTCAAGTAACAAAGTTAACGACTTTTTTTTCTTATACTTTTAGTGTTTTTTCACAACTCAACAGATTTTCTGATTTTTTTATGGATTTCTATACATCAACTCTTTAAAGATTTTTGAGAAAATCATAGTACACAGATTTCGAATATTTAATGCTATAGTACTGTAAATTTCTAGTTAGCTTTACTATTTATTATTTATTATTTATCACTGTTAGCTATATTTATTATTTTTATAGCTTTAAAAATGTTTCGCTATAATTGTACACAGTCAAACATTCATTTCAGCAAAAACTCTTCTGAAGTTAGAGTAACTGTTATTTAGAGTTATAAAAACTAAAAACTCTGTACTTAATTTGAATTTCACTGATTTTTCGATTACATAGTGTTATTTTCATGAATTATTTTTTATAATCATTATTTTCGTCTATTTTTGTGAAATAATATTGTTAAGAAAATTTTCTTTATCTAAAGATATCTGGTATTTCTCGCATTTTTTCAGTATTTACGAAAATCAGAAGCATTTTTTAGTATTTTTTGAAATTCTCGTATTTTCGAAAATGTATAGATATATATATCGATTCTTTAAATTCAATGTTCTAGAATCCAAATATTGATAGATTTTTCATAATTTCATAGATTCCATGGATAATTTGATCTACGTTAATTTGAAGTATTTTATATATTCCTTTAATTTTTTTATTTTTTCAATATTCAAAAGATTATTTATCGTTTTTTAATATTTTTCTACATTGATGCCATTTGTGCAGATTTTTCGAAGACGCAATCCTTTCAATAACTCAATAACTTTCAGTATTTTTCAAAAATTTTATGACTCGAAAGACTTTCTGGTATTTTCATGAATTCCTTTCTAAATTTTTTACAACTACATTTCTTGTTTCAAAGTTTTTAGATTCTTAGAATTTTCATAAATTTCAGTCTTTTTTTAAAAATCACTATTCAAAAAAAAATTGTTCTTACACATTTTCTTTTGGAAATATTCGGCTATTTATTGTATTATAATTTAGTTAAAAGTTCCTTACAATTAAAATAATTGTTATTTGTAGTTATAAAATTCAAAAATTATGAATCTGATTCAAATTACACTCATTTTATGGTTAGGTAATTTTATTTTATGCTTTTTTTTATTATCATTACTTTTGTCCATTTTTCATGGAATAATAATGGATTTATCTCGAATTTCGGGAGGGGTTTAAACCCCCAAAACGCCCCTAATGCCTACGCGCCTGACTGAAGAAATTCTTTTTTTATATACATGTACAAATATTCTATCCACATTTTTATTACTGGTTTTCAGTATTTCAAATTCATGACAAAAAACTAGATTCTCTGAGTTTGAATTTTTGTACAACATATCACCATGATTCATTGCAGGTACTTTAGAAAGGACATTTTCATCAGGAAGATACTATAGAATGCCGTGTTACTTTGATTGTCGTTGCAAATATTTTGGAATGGTGAGTCATTAATACAAAATATAAATCATACGTTGTATAATATCAAACTAACAATTTTTTATTATATTCTAGTTCGATGAATACGGATATTGTAGTAATAACAAGTTGGAGCAAATCAAGAGGTATGCTAAATACTGTAAAAAACTTGATGAAAATTTTGCACATATGTGTTTGGATGTTGTACATTGTTACGTCGAAGGTAAATTTTGTAAATTGTAATACCTTTTTTTACTTGCTTCTTAATAAGTGTTTTTTCTTTCAGTTGCTAAAACAACAAGGAAAAAATGTCAACATGCACTAAAGTTACATGAGTGCGAATCAATGCGCATAAGTTTAGACAATATTTTAAATGACAATCAATAACAATAGTTGCTATTACTGTTGACGAATAAACTTTTTCCTCGTAAAGTAAACAATTTATTTCCTCATTGAAACCCTAATTGTTGTTATCATAAATTGCACGTTTCTGTGATAATTAGATGAGTTAACGTTTTGCACATTCGAAATTCAGCGACTGATTAAAAATCTTCAGTTTGGATTCCAATCTTCGAAATGAATCTTGCAGTGACTTGTTTTACACTATTGCTTTTCCTGATTGTAAGAAAAATCATATTCGATAATAAATAGGGCACCCAAAGATAGAAAACTAACTTTGATTTCCTTTTTTCAAAGAACAAAAAATCATGTCTCGCTACTCCTTCGACAGACTATCAACCTATAGTAACGGAATGTGCGGCTGAAACTGAGACATCAATGGGTATATAATAATATAATTGTAAAAAAATAAGTGTCTTTATGTAGGAATCCTTTAACTTTATACAATTTTTGAAATATTACTTTAAAATATTACAGATGTCATAGAAAATGCAATAGAATCAAAAACGTACGAGAATATAGCATGTTTTCTTCAGTGCATGTTCATGGAATATGAAGCTGTGAGTGCCAAAAAAGGAGCGTGATATTATTTGCTAAGAAGCTAAAAATTGACTTTTTTAGTTAAACGAAGATGGAAGTGTAAACGAGAGCGTGTTATGGGACATGAACTACAGATTATACATGTGCACAGACGTAGAAGAAGAAGAAAATGATGTTTATCAAGCTTGTTCCGACACGAAAAACTGTTATAAAGAAGGTGAAAAGTAAAAATTTCTAATGATGATCATTCAAATTTTTGAAACAGATGAAATAATTACATCGTTTTATTATAACAGTTGATAAAACACCGAGAGAACAATGTGAACAAGCAGTCAAGCTGGCGCAGTGAGACGATTTGTTGGAAGAACTTGAAGACAAATTTTTGTGATAATTGATGATGATAGTGTCATTTGGTTATTAATTGAAGGAATTTCAATAATTTTTGAAGTGGAACTTCTTTTCCCGGGGGGTAAATCCGTAACGACAGCGTCACGCTTTTCGCATCACGCTTTTAGCGTCACGCTGTCAAGTTGGCGTACTCTACCATCTTTTCAAGTTTAAAAAACATCAATTTTTTTAATAGAAAAATTTATCAAAAATGTTCAGTCTTTTTATACATTAAAGAAGAAGTTTAGGACTTTCAAAAAATGTTTTTCATTTGTATTTTGTGTGGAAAATCTTGCCGATCTAGCTGCCTAAAGTTGACCCTGCTGAAAACTGGCTGATATGATTTAGAAAAAACTATTCGCACGATCAAGCTCTGTGGTACGTCCCTGAGCGACGTGGAAGTAGCGTCGACCAATCGCGCGCGATTGCGTTGGCCAGCGTACGCGTTGTCCGCCACATCCTCGCTGGAGCGGCTGCGCGGAGGTTGCTGGCGAACGAACACACCGGCAACGAGCTCTCTTTCTTATTATATTAAGCGAAAACTTCTTGTATTGATTAATAAACACTGTTAACTGAAGAAACAAGCGAAGTGTTATGAATTCGCGCCCCAAAGCACGACAGCCCAAATTTTGAGGGAATATTTAGGACATATACAGCTATAGCCGGTAACAGAATTATAAATATTAATTAATATTTACTATGTTTTTTTAAACAATATAGGTTGAAAAAAGCGTTAAAAACATTCAAACATTCAAACATTTTGTTATTTTTGATCGAATTTTTTTTATTGAGGTACCGGCTATAGCGGCAAGGTTTCTCTTTAAGAATATTATAAACTTTTTGCTTTCAGGCTC
>JAPYZL010106046.1:0-11969 GCA_030522825.1 Platygaster orseoliae
ATAAACTTTGTATGGAATGTATACACACTTGCAGTAAACTTTCTAGCCACCCCCCCCCTCCCTCAGCCCCCCACTTATAGGCCTCTTAATTAAATAATTTCAAAATCGAAATATTTCGGATTAGGACACTTAAAAATTTTTAGTTTTTTCGTCGATAGGCATTAAAATAAATGCACGATGAAAAAATTTATTACATAAGCACAAAAGTTGTTACCCGAGATGAAGACGAGGGGTGCAATTAACAAAATGCAATGATAATTTTCACTGATTTTTTTTCTCAAAGTTTCATAATATACTCTTGCTGTATTAATTGAAGTATCTTTTTTGTGAGATGTAATAACGATTTTTATTGATATTAAAAATAAATTACGAGAAAACATTATCGGAATATATGAAAAAAGATCATATTTTCGCTAACGTTGATTTATTGCCAATCTTAAGTAATATCCCTAAAGTTCGAAATTTTGTTGAAATCGTATCATAATAGTCACTTTGGTGCAACAGACGATAAGTTGAATCTACTTATTAGTGAAGCAGTAGACATTACATTTCTTTTATATATGGCGAGACTGGGGCTCAATGATGAAACATGTAATTTGAATATGCAAAATTGTTTTTTGATTAAATTTTGCATCATGATTATTGCACTCCTCATCTTCAACTCGGGTTATAACTTTTGCGCTTGTGTAACAAATTTTTCCATCATCCATTAATTTTTCTGCCTATTGGAGAAAAAACTAAAAATTTTCAAGTGTCCTAATCCGAAATATTTCGATTTTGGAATTATTTAATTAAGAGGCCTATAAGTGGGGGGCTGAGGGAGGGGGGGGGTGGCTAGAAAGTTTACTGCAAGTGTGTATACATTCCATACAAAGTTTATATATTCTATGAACTGATTGAAGAAAAACATGTTACATGAAAAAATTCATCATTTTGACTTATTTTTCGTTTTGTATGTAATAAACAACATACAAGGAATACACGTAAAAGTCTGAAATTTTTTTTGTAGCTTCTTCTATTTGTCGACTATAATTAACAACGTCAAACTTTTTTTTTCAGCGCATAGGGTGCTCGAAAAAAAATAAATACCGTATTGAAGACGAAAACCCATGTTATTTAAATGGAAAAAACGACGGCTCTACAGGCACGGATTAATGTTGGAATAAAAATCTGAAAAAAATTAGGTAATGTTTTTTAATTATTTGGAACCGATTTAGGGGGCGGCACGGTCAAAATTCCCCCAAAGCCATTTTAACGACCACCCTAATATATATATATATATATATATATATATATAATATCCCCTAAAAAAACTATACACGGAAAAACAAAAATTACCAAATACAGGAATAGCTGAAAAATGGTGAAATTTTGTCACTTTTTCCCAAAAAATATAGTAATTTTTACCACATTTCGGGTAAGAAATCCTAAAATATGGTAAAAACTACTATATTTTTTGGGAAAAAGTGACAAAATTTCACCATTGTCCAGCGATTCCTGTATTGTTTGGTAATTTTTGTCAAAAAATATTTTCCGTGTAAAAAAGTAAAAAAAATTTGGTGGCTTTCCAGGTCACATTTTTTTTACTTTTTTAAAGGTTTTTTAGGGGATGTCACTTACTTTTGTAATATTTAATAAGGGAGACCGGGGTATTATGAGCCACGGGGAATCGTGAGCCAGCGCCATATTTTTTTCCCTAGTGAATCATGACAGCTCCCAGGAACTGTTATCGACTTGTCTCATGATAAGCTAATATTTCAACGATCACTGAACGTTCGCACCCGCATCGTTAGTTTTTTCTGACAATAAATAAAAATTTGCTGCTCGCGAAGTGTCATTTTTACTTCGTATGATATCTATTATTCTGATAAATATCTGTGAATTCACGATGGAAATTATGCATATAATATTCGTGTGACTTCGAGCTTTCGAAATAAAAAAGAAATTTCGCATTAAATTGGCACTGCATATTTTATTTGCGGCCATTTCGCAAAAATAGGGGTTCGGGGAATTGTGAGCCAATTTTGTCGGGAGAATAGTGAGCCACTCGTTTTTTGACATTTAACGATCTAACCTCAATTGTTTCATGTTTCTTTATGTAGGGATGAGAAACATCGACTAAAATTAAGAATTCATCGATACTATCAATGATTTAGAAAATCTTGAAAGGCCTCTGTTATTTCGTACAAAGATTTACTCGGCGCATTGCAGACTGCCCTACCATTGAAAGCTTGAATGTCAGCTAAGAAATCGAATCGTAGCTGTAAAGTAATGAAATCTGCTGTTTTGACATCATCAGAAGTTGTTAGTGAGCTTCGTAAGAAGGCCCAGGAAAAGCGCGAGAGAGAATCAAAAAAAGGCGATACGCTAGCAGCAAAGAAGCCGAAAGTTCGTGGTACATCCAAGACACTGCGGAAAAAACAACTGTCTCTAACCGATACCGACGTGGAAGAGGACATTGATTTCTGTATAATTTGCATGAAAAATATGCCGAAAAAGATGAGCCGCCAAAATCGCCATTCATTGCAATGTCTGCGATCGCGCAATCCACTTGAAATGCGCCGGAATGACCGCAAGTTATTGGACTTGCAAGCATCATTGCGCACTTTTTTTTATTATTGATTAAAACTAATATTGCCATTCAAAACATTAATAAACATTTTGCAACAAAAATTGTCGTCCTTTTTCAATTATTATATTGGCTCACGATTCCCCGAGATTTTCGAAACTTGAGAAAATACAAATTTTTTGCAATCGTCTGGAAATAATGCAATTAGAAGATATTTGATTGAACTATTGTGACTAAATGAAAGGTAATTTGTCAAAATACAACTTCCCACGTTGAAATTTGAAGGAAAATTTGATTTCATGGCATTCCCTGGCGCATAAAAAAAGTGGCTCATAATATCCCGGTCTCCCCTACGTATAACAAATACCAATTGCGTACTTTTGCATCAGCCTGATGAATAGGCACATATGATTTTTGCACATGTTTTTATTAACATTAACGTAATACATAATAAATAGTTATAGAATATACTATATATTTAAAAAACAATATGACTTATCTGAATACATAAATAAAAATGTCGATAGAAGAACTATTGAGATTTTCGTGAAGGTAATAGAGTATAATAACGATTCACTGAAATTTCAATGAGAAAAAGACGTTGACTTAGAAAACAGCAAAAGATTTTTGTACATATGTATGAGTTCTTGGAAAACACGTGCAAAACCCAATAATTATCAAATACCATCAAAAAGTTAAAAAGATATTAGGAAAACTGAAAACTTTTCAAAATGAAAATCTAAGATGAACTTTGCATCATTTAAACTCCACGAATTACTTGCTTTTTTACTTTAAAATGAAGATACAGAACAACAGTTCACAATACTCAAGAAACACTTAATTCCATTTGTCAAACTTATCAGATCATACAAAACTTTCATACACACGAAATCTCATAGTTTCTGCTTCCAGAACAATAAGCGTACAAACAAGTGATCCCAGAAATATCGCAGCTAATATAACAGTCAGAGCGAGAACAACTGGCGTCAGTGATTTAATTTCTTCGCCATCTTTCAACTTCGATAATGCCTAAACAACACAACTCTTATTAATCACAATTGTTTAAATATACCACGAGTATCTAATAAGAAAAGTCTAGAGTTGCACGTAAAAACCCATGTTCATCAAAGAAATTTGAATGAATACTCATACCACGTAAAGACATGTACTCAACGATACAATGCAAGTTAGTAATGCAAATATAACAACATATTTCATGATATTTTGTGTTATATTAAATGTCCTTTGAAATAAAAATAATGAATTTAAGTTAAATTTTTATAATGTCTTTAAAATTGTTTGGAATTTAGGAATTTTTACCGTTGAACCTTGCAATGATACATGATACTTCTACAGAGTTGTTTAAATATTTCGTTTTCTTCGCATGATTTATCTGTTTCGTCTAGTATGGGTCTATAGCAACCTTTTTGTAAGATTTAAATTTTTCAATCATTATTCTTTATATTATTCACCTTATTAATTTGAATTGGTAGATATATCGGTAGCCAGATATGACCATCAAGCAAACGAAATTTCCAACATGCAGTAAATTATACGTCATGCCGAGAGCTTGAAATATTAAAATTTTAAAGATATTCGGTTCGAGATACTGTTCAAGTTCGATATCGTATGCGTAAGTCAGTGGTTGTAGCTCAGACAATGGTAAAATACAATCCAAAAATATTGGAGCAGTTAGAAGAAAAATAATGATTATTAATTCGATCATCATTAATACTGCAGAATGCGGAGAAAATTATAAAAATGAATCAAAATTTGGTATGTATATCAAAAACTGGTATGATTAAAAATATTGATTTTCTCGAAGTTTATATACGTTTCATTTCCACTAGTTTTTTGTTACATAGGGACATTTCATTAACTCTGTGAGACCAATTTCAAATTTTTTTACCCATTCTACCTCCCTTGTAATACAATTGTCCATGAACATGAAGCCTTACTTTTGATCTAACCTCTCCCTTACTCCCTCCTTCCTTCCGCCCTTCTCAGGGAATGAGGTTAATGAATGCCCCCGTAACAAAATTATTATTTCAGAGTTGTGGAACAGGTACATACGTATTTGAGGATGCGGTAAAAACATTTGAACGAAGAGCTGTCCTACATTCATTGATTCATCTAATAAATACGCAATAAATACCATGCGGAAATAATAAAAGTCAGTGAGTGACTTTCGTCGAGTATAACTTTGATGATGTTTTTTAAATTATTATATACCAGTAACAAACTGATGATATAGTGGCACAAATCAACAGCCACAGATTAGTGATAAAGTTAAGTTGAATAATACTATTATATTTTATGTTGTAACGAACATAACTTACAAAATGAGAGAAGTTGTTTCTTGTACAGCAGCCCACGAATTAATTTTATCCTGCTTTTATTTTCAAGACGATTAGATTTTGACAAAACATACATTTGAACAAGTTCAAACCATGTGTGTATTCTATGTGAAACTCTTAGGCTCGGTGTTTATTTTCATCGCCCAAGTATAATGGCGTTTCACATAATATCTGCAGCATTAGAAAATATGAAGGTAAGATACCCTTTCTTGACATTATAAAATTCATTTTAACTGAAACATAATTTCTTATTATATTAATTCAGTAAAGATTTCAATACTTTTAAATCTCGTTTTTTTTCATCACATTATCCCGTAACTATTATTTATCTTATCAATGTTTTTCGTAGGCAATGTGTAATTTAAAAAAATTCAAACTTTTCTAGTCAATACTCAACAATAATATTTTTCAGCCAAGTATTTTCAGTCAATTACTACGATTGATTAACAGTGTCAATCTTTCCTTGCATATTAATTCTGCACTGATTTCAATGGTTTTGCACCTTACTTTTTTCATTACCTACTCTCGCATTTGCTGTTACGGTGGCTTTTGTATCTTAGTTTTGTCATTACGTTTACTTGCAACTACTATTAGGGTTGTTCATTAAAGTACGTAAAAAAGTTTCGTTTATAACGTAAAAACTACATCGTTTTTCTAGGCATCGTATATCATATAAGTTGCATCAGTAGGTAGAAGTTTTAAATATTTTTTGTATTATTACACATGTATTAATACATAAATTGTATTATAAAAATTTAAGGAATAATTTTGCATTCGCATGCCATCTGCAGCATTGCTCATTGAGATTTGATTTCTGCTCGTTTTACGTTACCGACGAATAATTGATTTCAAACAGACGATTCTTGAACGTATGTTGATAACTGCAACGTCTGCTATCAAGAGAAATATTCTTTTTATTGGCCTTCATTAACAATTTTTTTACTGAAAATAACATGCAGCCTGGTGTCCTATTACGATGAATATAAATAGAAATTTATCTTATTAAAAATCTTTGGAAATAAATCCAAGTAAATTCGCCAGCAAAAATAAATTAATACAAAGATGAAGTTGCATATTTCTTTTCTGCATCCAATTTTTTTTAATGTTTTAACATTAATCTTCTTTAAAAAAATGACTATGCAAATTGTAATTGTATAAAAAAATCTAGCGAAAAGCTCTTAAAAAAAACCTCAAAATGCTCAATGCACGACAAACTTTTGTTTCAGTGAATTTTCAGAGAAAAGGATAATTCATGATTTAATTTTTTAAAAAAAGTCAGTTCATCGAATCGATTGTAACAATGATTTTGGCCGATATAAAACAAGTGGTTTGATTCTACTGATTTTATGGAACCAGTGATGTATATATATATACATCACTTCGAGAATCATAATTCAAGAAAAATTTAAAAACTTGATTTTTGATTCTTATAATGTGACATTTATGGAATTTTGAATTTCTTTCTAACTGTTTAAAGGTATACATTTATTTCCACAAATTTCTAAATAAATAAGTTTATAATTTAATGTAATTTAACTTACTAATGACTGTATTCCATAAAGAACATAATATAAATTCCTAGAAAAAATGTGTAAACAAAATAAAAACGCACATGTACAATCGCAATATTTTATTGTCAAAGTAACTATCGTTGGAAACAAATTTTTAAAGCATAGTAGAAAAATATTAAGCATTTAAGCTTCTGTTTCATACATTATTGCAATGACCAAAAAACAGTACAATATGACAGAGATGCATTCAAAATCTGTAAGTGAGAGACGCAATTGAGATATGTGTGGAATGCCTCTAATGTTATAGCATAATGAACATTAAATTTATATCCCATACTTGTAGAAAATACTTTAATGATGGACCGATAGTTCCAATTCCTCGAAGTTGCATCGATATATCCCAACCATATCCTACAGTATTAACTATTTTTTGATTTTTTATCGACCAATCATACCATGGAGAACAGTACCTAGAAAAATTAAATTATGTAAAATATATTCTGTTCAGAGTTCGGTACATTTACAATTTTTTTTAATGCAAATCGTTTTAAGTTGATGTAAGTAAATATGTTAAGTACCAAATTTAATGAAAAATATATAAAAAATATTAAGGTATTATAAAAAATTATCGTACACTCGAAATTTCATTGTTTCAGCTTCTGTAGCTATCAGTGTACAAACGAGCGAAGCCAAAAATATCACAGCTAAAGTCACAACTAGAGCAACTATGGATGAAATAATCTTATCAAAGTTTTTATCACCTTTTAAGGTTATTAGTATCTGAAAAGAAGGACTTTCACAGGGTTACTTAAAATCTTATACTTTAAAAATTTTCAAAAATGTGTAAAAACTCGTTATTCGGTGTAAACTGTCTTCATGAATCGCATCGATAAACACAAACTTTATGAACAATGGTTTTCTGCAAAAAAAAACTTACGTCGAAATGACCGTCCCACGAAAAGTACTAATACAACCAATTTTTCTTTATCCATGTGATGTATGAAGACATTTTATACCAAATAAAGATTCTCAAAATTTATGTTTAGTTTTTCATCGAATTTCTTTACCTGAAAAATACACGTACTCAAAGTTACGATACAGGTCAGTAATCCAAGTATCAACACCCATTTCATTATTTCCTGTGAACGATTAAAAGTCCTCCAAAATCGAAGTAAAAGATTTTGATTAACTCATAGAAAAACAAATTAGAAGTTAGACATATAAATAGATTAAAAATTCATACCTCTGTAATCTGTAGTGATACAGTATACCCCTACAAAGGTGCTTGAATACTTCGTTTTCCTCGCATAATTTGTCTGTTTCGTCCAAAATAAATCTGGAATTTCGCAAAACCTTAACTTTCATTAAAAGTACCAATTTCGATGCTGGCTACACTTTGTACACATAAACTGAGAAAAAAATCTAGTAATTATCACAATAGTATATTGTACTGTAGAATCAGTCTGAAATATTGTACTTTTTGCAAGTTATTGATTGCACTTGTATTATATTGTTAATATCGTCGAATGATATTGTAAGAGTTGACGTATGTTGTAGTGGAAACTCCAAGATATATTGCATTTGGTATTATAATTCTATTGTTTTTTCAGCAATATCGTATTGTAATTTTCACTAATCCACATCTTAGTATTCTACGATAAATAGTTTTTATTTTTGCTATATTTTTGTGTACTTGCTGGTATATCTTTTCTCTCTTAATAATAAAAAAAACTTGATGTCAGTCTGACTGAGACGTAAGAAGTTTCACTTTATAGCGAGCAATTAGAAGTTTCACTTTATAGTACACCATAAAAAATTCATAAAGTTAAACTTTTTACGATCCTTTATAAAGTAGAGCTTTGTATAATCTACTATAGAATGAAACTGCTGATGGCTCATTACAAAAGAAATTGCTCTTTATAGTGATCCATTAGAAGTTTTCGCTATATAGTAGAAAATAAGAAGTTTCACTTTATAGTGATCTGTTAGAAGTTTTCGCTTTATAGAGGACCAAAAGGAATTTCATACACTGAAATTTATTATGGTCGTATACAAATTAAAATTTTTAATAGATCACTATGAAGTGAAACTACTAATGTCTCACTGTAAAGTAAGATTTTTTATGGTCCTATATATAGTGAAACTTTTAGTGGCTCACTACAAAAGAAGTTTCACTTTATAGTGATCCTTTAGAATTTTTCACTTTATAGTAGACCACAAGAATTTTCACTTTACAGTGAGCCATTAGAAGTTTTCGCTTTATAACCATAAGAAGGTTCATATACTGAGTAATTATTATCGTATATAAAGTGAAACTTCCAGTGTCTCACAATGAAGTAAAACTACTAATGTCTCACTATAAAGTAAGACTTCTTACAGTCTTATATATAGTGAAACTTCAAATGTCTCATTATAAAATAAAACTGCTGATGGCTCACTACAAAATAAGTTTCACTTTATATTAGACAATAAGAAGTTTCACATTTTGAATAATTGAGTTTGTAAAATTATTTCGTTGATTAAAAATATTAAATTTACTGTTTCCAAATCCTTACTGGTACATTTTTTTCTCTTGGTATATGGAAAATCATATTGCACAAACTTGAATCATGAATAGTAACAGATAAAATAATTGAATCGATATTTTACTATTCTGTGTACTTGTACAGTAAAATACAGTATTCATTAGGGTGTCCGTTATTTTAGCGATGTCGGAATTTTTTCCATCCCCCCCCCCCCCGAAAACTTTTGAAATAAATAAAAACAGTTTATTCTAAAATTTTAAGGTGATCAGTTCATATTAACACGTGCCCCAGAGCCGTTGAAATTTGAAATGTAAATAACACGTGTTTTCAGCCAACTTAACGTGAAAATTCACAACTTTTTTTCTAGTCAACAAGATTCATGAATCTTGGTAGATTTGTAGGTTATTATATGGAGAACAAAACCCTATTTTTGCAGAATTGTTGAAACATACCATCATACAGTTAGAGCCCTTCAAAGTTCACATTTTTCGTTTTTCCTGCTAGGGGCCATGTGAATTCATATTTCATTTTTTGCCAAATACATTTTTGCGTATTTTGAATAATTCTTATCAAAATGTCAAATTTTTCGCTTTTTATAACAACGAAAAAAAATTTAAGCACTATATATTAAAAAACTATAGAGACGACTGTATTAGCACAATAACGTAGATCAGGTAGGATTCTGGTATGTTGAGTAGCACTAAAAAATAAAACAAGTCAGTACCAAAAACAGGAAAGTGAAATATATAAATTTTATAAATAACTCTTATAGAACTCGAATAGACATTGCAAAAAACAAACCTACAACGGCAAAGTCCTTTAATCAAATATCGGAATTCTGCGAGATAAAAAATTGGATACTCAGAGATATAGAAATATAATAGTAAAAAGAAGCACAGTTTTGAATTTGTGTTCATTAAAATGGCTATTACATTTCATGATAATGTTTGTTTTCAGCAATGTCACAATGCATTAGTGATTATTTAAGATAAGTAAAAGTTTATTAATGGACAAAATGATGAACCGCTTTATCATAAGGTCCACGTTGCGATTTTTAAGGTTCGTAACATCTGAAGTACAATAGACATGAGATGACGATTTTTATGACCATAAACCAATCAAATATGGAGCCATGAATCCTACGAAGCACTTCACATAACTAAAAATATGCAGAAATTTGTTTGGCAAAAAATGAAATATGAATTCACATGGCCCCTAGCAGGAAAAACGGAAAATGTGAATTTTGAAGGGCTCTAACTGTATAATGGTATGTTTCAACGATTCTGCAAAAATGGGGTTTTGTTCTCCATATAATGACTTACAAATCTACTGAGTTTCATCACTCTATGTTGACCACAAAAAAAGTTATGGATTTTCACGTGAAGTTGGCTGAGAACACGTGTTATTTACATTTCAAATTTCAACGGCTCCAGGGCACGTGTAAATATAAACCGATCACCTTCAAATTTTAGAATAAACTTTTTTTATTTATTTTAAAAGTTTTCAGGGGGTAGGGGGATGGAAAAAATTCCGACATCGCTAAAATAACGGACACCCTACTATTTATGTATCACAATTCGTATTCTGAACATTTTAGCTGTTTCTAATATTATTTATTAAAAACTAGCACCCATTGAGTAATTTGTACATTAATAACTAAACCTGCAAATATATTTTTAAGCTTACAATATTCTCGTGCTTTTTACCATAAATATGTCAAAAAATATCGAATTTTTTTCTCAGTGCATGATTAGCCCTGAATGAACACAAAAACAAAAACCCAATGTGTCAATGTACCTGATTAACTTGTAGAGATAGTTGAATTGGTTATTCTTGATGATAAGCAAGCATACGAAATTTCCTACGTGAAGAAGATTACTTTCCACGCAGAGTATTTGAAAGATGATCATTTTGCCGATACTTTACCCAAAATAATGTTCAAGCTCGATATCGTAAATGTAAGTAAGTGGTCGAGGCTCGGCCAATGGCAAAATGGAATCCAAAAATACTGGTTGAAATAGTATTATTATAGTAACTAACATCTCAAGTTGTGTAAACACTGGAAAAAGCCAGAAATTTCAAGATGAAAACCGAAATGGATAAGACTACATTTTCCCAAAATGAAAAGTTTTGATAACTTACCCCAAACTAATCTGACGCCTTTTTTTGTGACTGCAGCATGATCGTACAGAATTTTTCTTTCGTCATTATTTCGAGGGAAGTTCCAATCACTCGTTAAATTTTCATGTAAAATACTCAACTTGAAACATTGTACATATTTTTTAGAATCATGTGTGTAAAGCAAATAATCTCAAGAAAAATAAAACATGCACTATTTAAGCAAAAGTTTTGAATAAACTATACTTTTTTACGCCGGACTTCGAAATTCAAACGAAAAATTGTTGTGTATACTACAGTGGAAAAAAACATGGACATGCTATTCAATATTGTTTCAAGGTCAAATGAATTCACGTAAAAAAATCTCATCTGCAATGGAACAATGATTGTGAGAAAATTGTTATTTTTATAATGTACACTTTTGTATAGAACGCGAAAATGTCAGCACTTACATGCATCATGAACAGAGCTGTCGTTACTACCCTTGCGAAAAAAGCAACTTGACACAATATTTTTATGCATTGAGATTGATTCGGAAAACAACCGATTGCCCGGAACCCGATTTCATGAATCTTGTAATAAGGAATTTGGTAACGGTCCATTTTTTTGATCTCCAAAATAAGAAGCTGATTGCAAAATTCTCAAGATTAGGTATTTTTATCAATTTTCATGTTGTTTGAATACACGATTATTCGAGTGACTTGAAAGTTAGCGTGCTTAATACGAAATGAAGTTTTTTTCATCAAGAAAAAAGGGACTGAGTTGAATCAATAAGACTTTCATTAGATAGTGTAATTTTACGTGCAATTAAATTATTATAGCAATTTTGTTCTTTAGTACTTTTATTGTAATATTCTTTAATAGTTGTTCTGTGCGTACGTTTGAGGAT
>JAPYZL010106053.1:0-12444 GCA_030522825.1 Platygaster orseoliae
GCCACTGTGTTGTGAATATTTGTCTGAAAGGAAACTTCAACTTTCGCGTCATTTTTTTCATCAGAATTGATGGTAGGTGAGTTTTTATAGTAATTCAGGTGCGAAAAAGACGAAAACGTGATAAGTTCGGCGAAATTTTGACTCGTTTTCGAATCACACGTTGATAAGCTGGAAATGAAGCCATGGGGCAAAATGCGCAGTGCTTGTTTTGTATTTTTTCGCTTTGTTTGGTCATGTTGCTATTTCCTTCACTTTTTTGTTGTTTTCCATTTTTTTTTTCGTCAAATTGTTTCTACACCCAGGATCGTATCGAGGCCGGGGCAGTGCCCTGGGGCCTCTAAATATTTTTTTGAAAAATGTGATGAGGGTGATGAGCAAAAAAAAGGTGGTGTATCACTTTTGAACACACAACCTCAACACTCAACACCTTTCTTTTTGAAATCAAATTTGAAAGTTTGACGACCTTTTTTTTAATTTTTGTGTAATAACGTACTTTCTCTAAGTTTGTTTGTTTGTGTGTTTTTTAGCATTTTTTTTCATCATGGTTCGCGTTAATGTTCTCAAAACAGAGTGTATTGATGGTGGAAAATTATTCGAAGCGTCCAAGGCTGTCCGCGAGAAAATCTCTGCGAATTCCGCGTCGAAACGCTTTTCTATTGCTCGACGTACACTCGATCGCTACTTACAAAATTTTTGTTCTTAACAAATAAAAATGTTAAGAATCAAATTTTGTTCTCAACTACAAAATTTTTATTGAAAATGTTCACGAAACCATGTATTTTGTGTGTTCCACAATTTTTCAGCAATCAACCTCGTGAAAACCCCATTTTCCTGCAATTGCGCATTTTGCCCCACAGGTTGCGCATTTTACCCCAGTGTGGGGCAAAATGCGCAGAAAATCGTTTTTTTTAAATAAATATATGAGGCATAAGGTTCAATTAGAACGAAAGTTGCCTGAGGCTAAATTGTAGCCACTTATGTGGGCCACAATACTGCCATTTGCAGATCCTCTCAGCCCTTATGCTGCCTCAAAAATGTAATAATATCAAAAACTGCGCATTTTGCCCCAGTCTCCCCTATCAATTATATTTTTCTTTTCAAATTTAAAAAAGTTATGTTGAACAATGAAAACTGAATTTTTCAATGAAAGTTCATAATATTACAAGATTATTCATAAAAATAGAAAAATTCTACAATGAAATGACTTAAAGCAAGAGGACATACTAAATACTTGCTTGTATTTTCTCAAAGCTAAACGATGTGAAAAATTGCTAATTTTAATTATTTATTAATAACAATTAAATACCGATTGTTAATGTTCAGATGGATAACGTAGAAAATGATGATTTGGAAAATCGTTTAAGCCCAGTGAATAATGAAAATAATTGAGACTTTAAATGAAATTGCTGAGAATCTAAAAAACTGAAGTTTGAATTTATGCAGGTGACAGATTTTGACGGTTTACCATTTTTCCTTACGCTTCTCAACATAAAAGTCTATAAAAGAAAACGAAAATTATGACAATCATCCAAATATTCAAAAAGTACTTGAAAGAAAATTCGGAATCTCATAAATTTTTTTTTTTTAATTTGAAAATCAAGAGATTTATAACATTCTTCAAATTTATGTAGAGATGTGACTTCCTTCGGAATCTATAAAATATTTAACATTTAGGAAATTTGAATTATGAAGTAACGATTTAGGAAATCTACGAAGCAATGTTTAGATCTAAAATATTATAAATTTTTTCTTTCCTTTTAATTCATTTGTTTTATTTTCATTATGAATTCATTTTTATATTTTGAATGAAGTATTCTAGAAAGAAATAATCTACAACAATACAAAAATACTTTTCAGGGATTTATGAATAAAAAGAAAATTCGAGAAGTATTGCCAATTTTTAATACTCAAAAAGTATGTTCAGGAAGTTTACTCAAAACTTGATAAATTTACGATGCTACTTATAAAATTGTATCAAAACTAAAAAAAAAAGTTTTTGAAATCTGTATGAAAGATATCGTTTTTTTAAAAATCGATCACAATTATCAAAGTTGTTGCAATGATTAATAATATAGCATGAGATTCTAGAAATCTATAGTCACTAACAAAAATACTAGAAATCTAAAAAAATATCAAACAACACAACATAACTTTATAAACAATATACAATACGAGTATTCTTAAAATCTATGAAATACTTGAGATCCGTGGACTTATAGTTTTTTCAAAAAACTATGCGATTACTGAAATAAAAAAAACCTTTTCAAGACAGTTGTAGAGAAATCGATAATAATATGAGAAAATCTTTGATGTTCTGTAAACATTGAAGATATATGGAACATAAGAAAAGAAAAAAAAAATCTAAACCACAGTGACTGGAAAACAACCAAATTCGAATTTCATTATATCCAATATTTACATGAAAAATGTGCGACTCTTAATTTCAAAAGTTTTACTACCTACTTCAAAATCCCGAAATTCGAAAAGTAAAAAATCTTGTTAAAAATAAAAAATTATGAAATTATGAAAAAAACATACATTTTTTGAACATCCTGCTTCGTAACTTTTTTTTTACGCTTCTGAATAAAAATTTAAGTTATTGATAAATGCGACTGTGAAATTATTGTATTCAAGCCCGAAAAGCAGAGCGAAAATTAAATCTAGCATCGATTTCCAATCGTAAATAGTCAGGGTGCATAATGCGTTTTATTCTTAATGACGAGGCCTTGCCCTCACACTAACAGAGTAACACGAACGCTCTAATGCGATTACCCTCGATACTCCTGGACCGGGAGCCCCCAACTATCGCTCTTCCGGCTCGCCATTTTTATTTACAGGGAATCGGGGATCAAATTACATCCGTGAAAATCGTCGATAAAATGAACGTCGATGGAAACAGTCTATGGAATAATTATGTAATGTAATGATAATTACTGATAATGATGATAGATCAATGATGATATCGGTAATAACGGTTATTGAGTACAAATCTGCTGTTTTTTATTAATATAGTCTTCAATAAATTCTCAGATTAAGATTCTACTTAAAATACTTTCCTGAGAAAGTATTACATAATTTCATTAGAACAAGATTATAGTTGTTAATCAAAAGCAATTAAACGAATAATGAATATTATGATTCTTTGATATGAAACATCTTTTGAAACGTTTGTGAAATGATATAAAAATAATGATAAAATTCAAATGATTATTGTTGTTTCAAAACTTAACTAAATCCTTAAAAAGTGTATTTAAACAATCAATGCTTGTTAATCATGATTTTCATCGAGTAATAAACATGAAAACTCTCTGATTCATAAATAAATTTGGAAAAAAATTTCTTTGACGTTGTTTTATGTTTACGCCAATCTCAACAACAAAAATTTAAATATATCCAAGTTAAAATGAATAATATTTGCCTTGTAGGAACGGCTTGCAAATAATTCTTACGAATCTTATTGGAAATGAAAAATCGTAATCATCGTCAAGAATTAAAAAAACGTTTTATGGAATATTTGAATAAAAGTTATACTTCAAGTATTGGAACACAAAAAAAAATTTACATAGCAAGACTTCGTATTGCAAATTACAACTAAAAATGTAAAGTTACAGAGTAACGCATTCGTTGTTACACGTTACTTCTAAGCACTTGGCTTGAGTTCATTCATTGTTCACACAACGCATTCATTTATTCCATTAAAACTAGGATTTGAGACCTAGGTCGTAAACTTCGTGTGGTTTCTGAGTGTATCAACATTGCTGCTGTTTGAAATGCGAACACGGGGAACGTAACACGCGCATACCTTATACCCCATTGACATAGCGAGTTAGCGTTGATCTTCGCGAATCAGGCAAGTTTTGACAAATAATATTTAGCGGCTCATGAATGTCGTCAAGTTGGTAGAATTTAGAACCGAATGATTAGTTTATTTTGAACGTAAATAATCGAAATTATTTTTCTTATTTACAAATAATTAGTTTTTGAATAAGGTAAACTGAATTTTTATTTTTCAGATAGTTTAAAAAAAATTTTGGTATATATTTTTTCTGTTTTCATTACGAGAATGTTTCTTTCAGAACTTTAGTTGATTTGGTAAAAATTATGTAAAATTTAATATTATAGAAAAAAAACTTTTTTTTTTAGTTTAACTAATAATTTATCTCATAATTTCTTTGTTTGATGGAAAGTTTGTAACTGTTGACTGGAACATTTTATTTGTACAACTCGTTTTTTTTTTAAACTAAGGTTGTTATTTGAAAACTTTCAATGTTCATATATTTTTCTGGGTAGGGTAGTGATATGACAAGACTGTTTTCAAGAGAAGATCAGTTCCATTCTTTTTGAGATGGAAACATGAAGATGGTAGAAACAGTTTGTACAAGAGCAAGAGTTACGGGAACACGCTTAAAGATCAGAGGGTCGAAAGCGACGAAGAAAGGCGTGACACTGCTTGAAATTCTGAAAGTATAAGGTTATAAAGTGACCGCTTTGGTGGACTTGATGTCCTTTCGAGCTCAGAATCTGGCAGAATAAAGGAACGCATAAAAGTGATAAATTCAGAGAAGACATGTATGGCTAAGACAAAAATTTTTAACCCCGAGAAAAAGTTACTTTCATGTAAATGAAGTCAGTTTTGTTATTTATTTCGAAATTGGTTTAAAAGTACCGAATAAAATTCTCCATATTTGAGTTTGAGTTAATACTGCAAAAAACAGAAATAAAAGCGATTATTCTGTTTCACCCTTTCCATTTATCAATTCTATGTTGACTGAGTGTCACTGTTTTTGTTGAGTATGGAAATAAATCCAATCTAATAAATCTGTATCCGAAAATGGATAAAGAAGAACGCGTTCAATAACGATGAACGGGAACTGAAAAGGTGGATGGAACGCCGAAACTTATGAGTTACGAGCGTTATTCTCCACTGTGTTTGTGAAAATTTAGATTAAAGTTGCGTTTTGGGTGTTTGCATGCTTTTTTGTGAAATACCTTCATAACTTACCTCAGTAGTTTATTTTCATGCATATATGAAAACAGAAAAATATTGGTGAAAATTGCGGAACCCATGTAAAATAGAAAGCTGAATTGTTAGATTATTATATTGTAACAGACAGAAAGAGTGAAATCGTTTGTTTTTTATTTTAGAGTTCACAAAACTGATTATGAATAAATATAATTCAGCTTATCAACATGATTTGATTGTCTAGTAAGATAAGCTTTTCCAAAAAAAATTTTTTTTATTATTAGATAAACAAGATAAACTATATAATATTTTAGACAGGAGCTCGAGTATTTTGAAGTTTAACTGTTGTTTAATAGTGTTGGATGAATGTTGTATAGACAAACTGGGTTAATTTTTTTTGCAATAGAGAATATTTAAAAATTGGAAATTATTTCTTGCAATTCTCCTTTGCTATTATTTGCTAATGTTGAAAAATAGTTATAATTTTCATGTTAACTTTAATATTCAAGACTTTTCAAATATTTTTCCTCATCTTTGTTTTTAATCTGAAAAACATTCAAAGCTTTATTGATATTGTATTTATGTGCATAATGAATCTTATGTAAAAAAAATCTTTTATTTATATAGCCATATTAGCTTTTCATGATATTTTATAAAATATACTATTATATTTATGAGTCATTTTTTTGGAGATTCACCACAAAAATTTTTCTTTCATAAAATATTTTTTTCTCAGTTCTTTGTATGAAACTTTTCTTAACGTGTTTTTTTATTTTATTATTTTTTTCAAAATTACCGAAAAAAAATGTAAAATTGATAGCTATTTCGAAAATTATCGATTTTTAAACATATGTAGCTTTAACAGTATTCAAAATAAAAACTCAATAATTTACTTAAAACGTAATTAACTCTAAAATTTTTAATAGCATTTCATTAAAAAACATCGAAAGTTATTTTTATAAATAATTCTCACAAATTTATAAACGTTTGCAGTTTACAGCCTGTTTGAAAATTTTCTAACTAAAAAAGTATTGATTTCTTCATTATAAAATTTTTTATGTTTATTCTGGGATCTATGAACAGAATTGGATAAGAAAACGAAAGAAATTAGTGTATTTTATTTGCAAGCTGAAGCTGTTCATAAATACACAAAAACTTTTTAATGAAAATAGGTTGTGACAAATTTTTATTGAACACTATTGAAAACGTTATGGTCAATTACATATTGAGTAAAATTTTGGAATTTTTGTTTGAAACACTTTTGTAGTTACACATAATTTAAAATCATGTATTTTCGAAAAGGCTATAATTAAAATATTTATGTATTGCTGATTTTCCTTATAATATCAATCAAATACTTTCATACAAAACTCTGAAAAAAATGTGTATGCAAAAAAAATTGTCACTATATGTACATTTCGTATGGAATGACATGTGTATTTTATATTTGTATTTCATTTTAGCTTACAGTTCATAATACTTACATTTTATTATGATTATTATTTTTTTTTGTACTTGTTTTTTTCTGTTGTATTATCATTATATTAACCATTACTTTATTATCTCTAATATTTATTCGATTGTTTTTTATCCATTTTTTTAACAAATATTTGAAAATGTTGTATATTTAATGGATCAAACAATGTTTAATCTTTTTCAAAATTATGTCGTTGTTCCTCCTTTCTTTCAAAATAATAAACAAACCAGATGTTTCCGGTAAAAATTCCTAATCTGTTTCCATTCTACAAAATGCCTCGAAAAATACGCAACTTTTTATACTTATTGTTCTTTTTCAACGTTAATTTCTTGAGAATTGCTCCTTCTTCTTTTAGGTAAGAAAAAAAATCAGGTAGAATACGGAGGCGAGTTTATCAAAGTGCTCCCGGTCATAAAAAATTTACACTTGAAGGTAATCATCGTTCTTGTGGGGTGAATATAAATGCTAATAATACGCGTCTTTCTTTCATTTGTGACTGAAAAAATTTGGACCTAACGATCCAACTTTGATGTGGAAATTTTCATCCAAACTGAAAAAAAAGAAGAAGAAAAAATTGCAATCTTACGTTAGTTAGAGGAAAATATATGAAACATGTTAAAGAAATTTGAAACAAAAAAAAGAAAAAGATTAAGATTGATATCAGTGAAAAGCAGCAGAATCCTGAAAAACGAATAACGAAGTGAAACTTCACTAAATTATGAAGAAAGTTCAGATTTTCAAATTCAATCCTCATAATCAGTCAATTTTTAATCACGAATCGAGAGTTTTCAAGAAAAAAGTGCAAAAACTCGTTGATCATCCAATAAAAATACTCAGTTAGTACTTTTATTTCGCTCTAGTTGCCACGCGGATTCCTTCTAACGACTTTAGTTTAACGAGTTTTTGATTTCCGAGTCCACGTTATTGGAAATAATGTTTTTTCTCGATATCGCAAAAGCGAACTCGCGATTTGTGGCTGTTGATTTCGTGTCAACAAAGCCACTGTGGATTCTGCACTTTACTTTTGGTCACAGCTAACACTTCTTTGTTCTCAGCCCAAAATGACTAGTGAAAGGAACGTAGGAAAATGCGGCATCGTGAACTTGTGTCGTTTCGTTTTTCTCGAAACTTCTTGTATTTCTCGTCTTTGTCCGTAGGTTCGTTCTGCCCGTACTTTTTCCGGTGAAACATGTGAATCGAAAGCTCCTGGTGCGGAGAAAATTGAATAAACGCGGGTAGCGGCCTAGCGCACGACGGGAAAAAACTTCAATGAGTTGTATTTTGTTATCTGATTTCGTTAGTGTGATGCGTCTTTTGAGTGGTAATAGGGAGTAAATTGAGTTGAGAGTAACACGCGAGTGCAAGGTTTGTCGTTCTTTTTTGTTATATATATTTTGAGAATGTAAGAGTGTAGCATGAAATGAATTTTTTTGTGTATAGAAAAATTCACGAGGTGTTGGTTTTATGAATATTTTCACGTGGAGAACTCTAAAACCCAATTTTAAAATTGGTGAACTTTTTGAATTTTCACAGTTGAGAAGTGGTATTCGATTTTGAAAAAGTTACTTCCGTTCATATTTATGAAGAGAGATAAAAATTAAAATTATTTGGTTTCAACATTTTTTAATATTTTAGGTTTATGGATAATAAGAGTTTTTTTTCCAGTTTTTGTAGTGACAATGAATATCAATTTTAAGTAATGTATGTTTTTTTAAACTGATGTTTAATTTTTTTTTATTAGGTATCAAAAAGTTTGTTTCCTGAAAAATTTGATCATATATGCGTAATTTTAACTTTAACTTTTTAACACATCAATTTCGAAAAACATTAAATATTTTTTTCAAGTTTCTGTATTTGTCAAATATCTCACAAATTCCAACACTTATGTTTCAACCTAAAAACTGAAAAAAAAATTTTTTTCAGAAAAGTAAAATTTCTTTGAAAACCCTTTTAAAACTACCTAATTAAATTTAACTGAAAATGTTAATGTGAAAGTTAAAAGTATTTTGAAAAAAACATGTACAAAATTCATTTGTTCCGAACGAACTCTCTGCAAGCCTTTCAATTACCTACCATTCGAAACTCGAACTTGTACAATTCGTATTTCATAAAACACGTTGTTCTAATTCCTTCGACCACCGATGCCATCGAACGGCTTCATTGGAAACATTGATACCTTTCACGTCAAAACTACAATCGTTTGAAAACCGAACAATCGCACAGTTCCGAATTCGAGCCATTGAACGACAGTTTTCAGAACGACTTCAATTATAAAACTCGCTCAAAGTCTTCACCAAATTCTCTAATTACATTTTCGTAACATCCATATTGCGTATCTTTTGCCGACGACCAATGTCCCGAGAGAATTAAAGTATCTTAACCCAGTATCTGAAGCGGTAAAAATGTTAAAGTCGAACATCTGCGGCTGGAAAAGGAGGAGGAAAGAGTGGCGAGAAACTAAGAACTAGGATTGAGAAAGATCGCCTCGGCGGCGCCTTACGAGTCATTCGACCGCACACTTCCAACCCTTTTCCACCCTGGTTTACTTAACATTGACTTTTAGATGTTGTTAGCGGATTCGGTAAACCAAACGGAAGTTTTCACGTTAAATATGCTAATTTCACGCTTTAATTGAAAATTTTCAGCATGGGATCATTGAGTGGGGAATTTTCTGTTATTGTTTCATGTGCATGAATTTTGACCTGTCTTTCACCGCGGTTTGCTATTAATATTGCCATAGTATCGAGTTGATTTGCAATAGAAGTGGATGCAACTCAAGAACTTCGAATGAAATTATCGATTGTTTCATTTAAAAATGGAAAATGCTATAGTAACAAATAATAAATATAAGGGGCTGTCCACATATTACGTTATCACTCTTAGGAGGGGAGGGGGTATTGAGTTTGATGACGGATGTTGACGTAAGGGAGGGTGGGGGGTCCAAAGATGATGACGTGATCATGAAAATAGAATTTTTTATCAAAAAATTAGTAACACTGTTCTTCAATTTCACACCAGTACTTTTGATTTGATGACGTCATCACTAGGGGGGGGGGCATCTATGGAACGATGATGGTTGATGACATGGGGGGGAGGGGGTCAAAAATAGATAAAAAATTGATGACGTAATATGTGGACAGCCTGTAAGTAGGTAATGTAAAATGTAATTTTAAAAAAAATTGTAAATAATAAAAAAAAAAGAATACATTATTAACGAAAATGAAGGAATGGTTTCATGTAAGTTTTCGTACTTTGCTATAATATTGTCATAATATTGAGTTGATTTGCAATGGAAGTGGATGCAACTAAAGAACTTCGAATAAAATGATTGATTGTTTCATTTAAAAATGGAAAATGTCATTGTAACAAATAACATATATTCTAACTGTAAATTATAATTTTAAATAAGATTGTAAAAAATGTTGAAAAAAAAGAAAACATTTTTAAAAAACTATACGAATGGTTTTCATGTAAGTTCTCAAAATTTAAAAATATTGTACATTATACAATCTAACAATTAGAGAAAATTGGTAATTTAGGTTTTGGAACAATTTTTTCTTGAATGAAATTTAGATTGTTAATGTTAAGTAAGTAAAGTGTTGAAAATAGAAATTTGAAGAATATTTTTAACCCGGTAAATTATGAAGAAAAATGTGAACTTACGAAAATGCTAAGAATCTGAAAATCTATGAATCTCAGAACATCTAATTATGAAAATCTTTATAGAAGTGCATCACCATACTGGAAAATCTTCCAAATCATAAAAATTTTAGAAAACACAAAAAAAACATTTATAAGAGAGCTGTATTTTGAAAAATTTATGAAATTTCGAATCTCAGAGAATCAATTTATAAAAAACGTATACATATAACAATCTATGATAATACCAAAAATTTTTAAAAAATATTGATTAATAGGAATATATAGAAAATCTATACAAATATACTGAGAAATAATGTAAAAAAATTCAAACTTCATAAAAAAAACCTAAATGGAAAATAAGGTTTCTGCCGGGCTCAGAAGCTTCAGTTTCAAAAATCAGTGGAAATTCTTAAAAATTGCAAAATTTATAGGCAATTTTCGCGTTTTTTCACTAATTTTATAGTTTTTCAACAGAAAATCTGACTTTTTTTAGTCCCAAGGTTCTGATTTTTAAAACTTAGGATCCTACTGGACTCAGAAGCTTAAGTTCTAAAAATCAGCCAAAAATCTTAGAAATCGCAAATTTTATGGCTAATTTTCGCGTTTTTTCATCAATTTTAGAGCTTTCCAACGGAAAATCTGACTTTTTTTGGTCCCACAGTTCTGAATTTTGAAATTTAGGATCCTGCCGGACTCAAAAGCTTAAGTTCTATAAATCAGCGAAAAATCTTGAAAATTGCAAATTTTATAGCTAATTTTCGCGTTTTTCCACCAATTTTAGAGTTTTTCAACGGAAAATCTAACTTTTCTTGGTCGCACAGTTCTGGATTTTGGAACTTGAGCTCTTGCCAGGCTCAGAAGCTTAAGTTCCAAAAATAAGTCAAAAATCTAAAAAATTGAAAATTTTATTGCCAATTTCCGCGTTTTTTCATCGATTTCAGAGTTTCCCAACGGAAAATCTAACTTTTTTTGGTCGCACAGTTCTAAATTTTGGAACTTAACTACAATAAACTAAAAATCATTAAGATGAATATTCAAAAAATCCACTAAAAACAGATCTATCAAATAGACATTGATACTCTTCAACTGTGTGAGTAATATTACTTTCTTGAAAATTTTGAAAACCTTGAAACCCGGAGAATATAATTTTAAAAATTCACTAAGGAATCCTTAAACGTTTTAGGAAATTTTTCAAAATTGTAGAATACTACAGTAATAAAAAAATTTTTTAAAAATTAAAAAAAAACGAACAATATTGTAAATCTGTTACAAGGATATTCTGTACTGAATAAAATTAGTTCTAATGCTGAAAATCATTAAAATTTCTAATCCTTTAACACCCAATTGTAGCTGTTCGTAAAATTACTCTAAAAAATGCAGAAAATTTGTGTTATTTTATTTTTAATAGTAATCTATAGAAATATTGCAATGTCACAGAACTTTGATTCCTGGAGCATAGAATCCTCGAAACGTGAATGAAAGTTTATTGTAATATCAGAAAACCCTTTAAGTCGTCGAACTACTTGAGATTTATAAAAAAAGATGAAAATAATTTAATAAATAATGAAACATTAGACACTTGAACCCACAAAAATCTAATGTCATAGCATGTATTACAAATTAATTAAGTAATGAACGACTCTGGGCTCCAAAAATTTACAAAGATTATTCTCGTAATCAGATCTCGATAAACTGATAATTATAAAATTTTGGAAGAAAAATGTTTTCCTGAAAAACTTCTTCCACAAATTCTCTCTGCTTACGCCTCTGTCCAGTAAACATTTATGATTTCATAATGTGATTATATGATATCATGCCATTTCATGGATAACATCATATCGCACACATATGCTTCGTCATTAGCACATCATATTACATCATGGCTTCATATGCAAACTAGAGATGTCATGCTATGATATAACATGATGTCATGGAATTTCATAACATGGCAGGTCATGGTGTGATAACATATCGCACACCAGTGACATCATCATTTGACAACATGAAGTCATTTGAGTGCGATATGATATCATGTCATGACATATCACGGCATGATTAGAAATGATATCATGAATGTTCACTGGTTGTAAATGACAATTTATTGTTTAACATCAAACTTATCATTCGCCAACGAATTATTTTTAAACATGTTCTATAATGATATAAATAGTAGATTGTGTACCAAGGCCGCAAAGTAGGCTTTTGTCGTACAGGCAGAATTTTCAGTTCGAGGCAAGCACAGGCGTGATTTTCAGTACGAGTCAAGTATTGAAAATCACGCCCGTGCTTGCCGAGTACTGAAAATTCTGCCTGTGCGACGAGGGCCTACTTTGATGGCCGAGGTGCACATTCTACTTTTTGC
>JAPYZL010106074.1:0-12686 GCA_030522825.1 Platygaster orseoliae
TTTTCTTACCTCGTATCAGTGATTTATTAATATTTCCCTAGGGAAGAATGATTTCTCCCGCTCATTCGTGAGTACCCCAAAAAGTGGATTTTGTTCCCGTATTCCATGCAAAAAAATTGGCCTTTTAAGTGGATGCATGGGAAAAAACCAATTTTTTAGTGTATTCATTTATTTTTTAAGTGTTTAGAGCTTTAGGCACATCGAAAAAAATTGTTTCATCATCCCTAGTAGTTAAATTAATCCATAATTATGGATATATAACAAATATTATTGAACAACTTAAACATTGATTTTATAATTAATAACTCTTTAAACAACTGTATTTATTTAATAAAATTTATTGTATATAATTATTTTTTTTACATAAAAACGTAATTTCATAATGAACTATTCTTTATAATTAATTCTTAATCATTATTTACTTTCAATTTTTATTATACGTGGAAATAAAAAATCATTTTATTTTGTTTAGTTTCATAAACGTCCAAAACTTCAGACACAGAAAAAAAAATTTCAGATATTACTTGAATTCAGTAAATAGTAAAAAAAATTAGAATTTTTAAAAATGTTGAAAATATAATAAACTTCAAACTCTGGAGTTTGAAATAAATTAGAAATAAAATCTAGAAATCTATATAGCAAAATTCGAAAAATAGAAATTTATAATAATAAAAAAAAAAAAAAATTACACAATTGTATCAATAACATAAAATAGGGAAATTCCAGACATTTCTGGAATAATCAAAAAATATATTCTTTCTGGGATTTTATGATTGTTAATTTTTATCATGGGTAGAAATAAAAAATTATTTCTTTTCGTTTATTTCATAAATGTTTGGAACTTTAGACACATAGAAAAAAAAATTTCAGAAATTGTTTGAATCCAGTAATTAATTAAAAAAAAAAAAACTAGAATTTTAAAAAAGGTTGGAAGTATAAGAAACTTCAAACTCTGAAGTTTGAAATTATTTGGAAATAAATTCTAGAAATCTATATAGCAAAATTGAAAAACTAGAAATCTATATACAAAAAAAAAACTATAAAATTGTATGAATAATGTAAAAAACATAAAATCTAGAAATTCCTAAAATTATCAAAAAATGTATACTTTCTTGGATTTAATGATTTTTAATTTTTATGATGGGTGGAAATAAAAATTATTCCTTTTCGTTTATTTCATAAATGTTTGGATCTTTAGACACATAGAAAAAAAAAAATTCAGAAACTGTTTGAATTTAGTTACTAATTGAAAAAGAAAACTAGAATTTTCAAAAATGTTGGACATATAAGAAACTTCCAACTTAGGAGTTTGAAAAAAATTGGAAATAAATTCTAGAAATGTATATCGTGAAATTCAAAAAATAGAAATCTGTAGCATTACAAAAAAAACTACGAAATTGTATGAATAATACAAAAAAACGTTAAATCCAGAAATTCCTGAAATAATCAAAAAATGTATTCTTTCTTGGATTTTATAATTTTTAAGTTTTAATGTCCGTGAAATTCGAAACATTTGAAAATGAATGCAATGAAAAATTTCATAATTCTAATCAACTTTATCAATCGGAGTAATAAATATTTATTGAAATTCAGCGAATATTATCCAACGTTAATAAATATTTTATACTTTTTTCTTGATTGGATTTGAAAAATTAATTTTTTATCATTTTCGTTAATTTCTTGAAAGTTAGAAATTTTGGGCAGATAATTTTGACAATTTGATTTCTGTATGAAAATTGTCAAATTTTACGAATTTCCGAGTAACATGAATTTTGTAATCCAGGATCGAAAATTTTGTATATACATATTCAATATTTTGAAACCCCATTTTTACTTTTCTAATAATTTCACTATTTTTCATATTTCATTATTTTCTGATATTATGAATTTTTCTATAACTTTCTGGAACTCAATACTCTAGAAATAAAAACGTTCCACGAATTTTCAACATACCATAAATTTTTAAGAAAATAATATCGAGATAATCATATTTCATTTAGTCAATGATCTCCAAAAGCCAAATGAAGAAATGTTCAAATAGGGTATATGTTAAGTTTTACTACATAATCTGAAAATGGGGTTAAAATATGCGGTAAATGTTTACAAGTGACCTATTTTTAGCGTATAGTATGAATCTAGCTGCGCCTCAACAAAATAACACTAATTTATTTTGTTATAAACGAAAATTTTCATAAACATTAAATATTTGTTATTTTTGTTTTCCAAAATGAAAAATTTTACATTATTTTATTAAATTTTTTTATATTTAATACAATCGTAAAATTTGGAAAACATTTTTTATGATTAATATCCAGACAGATTTTTTCAAAAAAACCCCTCCAACACATTTTTTCTGCCTATGCCCCTGAATCAATGACTTATTATTCTCAATTTACTACTCACAACGAGATAATAACAAAAAAAACGTTGACATACCTGATAAGAACTATTTGGAAGAGCAATGGAGCTCGTGCCATGTTCATTTTGCACACCGTGAACGTCGACCTCGGAAGCACTTGCCCCCTTTGCCCCGCTGTTCTTCTTCTTATTAAGTATCGTCATTTTCCACCCCGATAACAACGAAATTCCCTAAAAGTCGTGGCTTTTCTTCCACGAGTCACTTGTCAAACTTGCGCAACTTGGATACAACACAAAATAAAACTGTTGAAATCCTGTGGATTTCATACATCAGCCATTGCTTCTATGCAAATAGCTTATGAAAACAAGACTTTCCAGAACTCATTCACCTAAATTTTCCGATTTTCTCTTCATCTACTTTTGCGCACTTCTCGAGGAAACTAAGTTATTAAATTAACGATATTATCGTTGCGATAGATTATTGGGTATTATTGGGTGCAATCGGGCGTGAATTAGGCAAGAAAAAAAAACAAGAAGGCTCGCGGATTTGTAGACTTCTTGATGTTTTTGTGTGACGCCATTTTGTTTTTTCATAGCATGGCGGACATAGATACTGCGTGATATCTATTGTAGGTATTGTGGGTAGAGCAGGAAGCAGTGTTACCGACAATTTTTGTTACCAGGAAACATGGTGGACAAATGAGCGGGAAATTTGTATTCTCTGTACAATATAAATGTACAGGGTGAGATTTAATCACCGCAACTACCAAAAACTATGGATTTTCTATGAAATTCTGGAACGATTTTCCCTTTACCTTTACCTTATTCATTGTTTGAACAATTTTTTTTGCATCTTTGGATTGCAATGGAATGATTTCTAGCTTTACTTGACTTCGCTTGATTTGATTTTCTGAGATTTGGATGTTCTAAAGTTCGGTTTTTTCAGAAAACCGCAAAAAACCGTAAAAAACCGAGCTTTGGTTTTTTGCGGTTTTTTAGCTGCCGCCAGGGGGGAGTGCATTTGGTTAAATTTCAAACTTGAATATTTTTTTTGATTTTGAGTTTTGTGAAAAATGGCAAAATAAAAATTGTTTTAAAATTTCACAAACTATAAGCCACTAAAATATTTATAATTGACTGTGGGACACCCTTTACATTTATAATGTTATAAATAATGATAAATTTAATATTTTTCTAATTTTCGTCATTATTAACCGGGATTATCAAAAAAAATTTTCGATAAATTGTTTAATTATAAAATTTTGACTTTAGCACCAAGGGCTGTAAAAGCTGGGTGTTTCGCGAAATTGTTTGAAACAAAATTTTTATTTTTACATTTCATATAAGTTTTTTTAGTTCAATAAATGGTAATTTTTTTTTTTTTTTGTTTAATTATCATGATAAATTTCCGGGATCATTATATAAATTTGAGACCCTAACAAAGGTTTTGGGTCGAATCTTGACCCGTTACCCCGGCAAATCATCCAAATTTTGTCTCGGGAATCTGTGGAACCTGTCTTGCCATTTATTTTACAACTTTCCCTGCTATTGGCCTTCTCCGGAATATGCTTTTGTCGAAACGAGCACAATTACGACACTGGTTGAACACGGTCTATATAAGGCTGCAATAAGCAAGGCGGTCATATATGTGAGATCAATGTAGAATTTCTCTTGAATAAAAATTTATCGTTTGTAAACGATCTTTTGATTTCTTGAATTTCCTGCCGTTCATTATTTTATTCTTTTATGACTTTTTTTCAGATGTTATCAAAAACCATTTGAAATTAATGTGAATCTACTTTTTCAAAATCGGTTCTTCCCAAAATTTGTACTATAATTCTGTGGTGTCCCGGCATAACCGAATAAGTCCACTTTGCCATAAAGCTCATTTTACATAATTTTCTAAATAAATCTTAAACCTTATAGCAAAGTGCGCAAAGTGGACTTATTCGGTTATGCCGGGACACCACAGAATTATAAACGTAGTTTTTACGCATATACAGGGTTTCGAGTAGAAAAAATAAAAGTATACTTTAGTATATTTTAATCTCCTGTAGTATACCAAAGTCAACTAAAAGTTGCGATTTTGCCGAAAAGAGTATACCCCAACCGATCTTCCCAAGTATACTTATTGGCACAAATGCATATTCTTGGGTGACGAGTCTACTTTTGGTATACTCATTATTTAATAACAGTATACCGCAGTATACCAAAAGTAGATTCGGTATGCCAAGTCACCCAAAAGTATTGTGCCAATAAGTATACTTGGGGAGATCGATTGATATACTTTAATCTACTTTTGGTATATTCTGGGAGACGGTTACTGAAGTATACTTCCATTTTTTTCTTCTCGGGGTGTACCAAAGTTCCCGCGCCAAAAAGGAATCCAGTATTTCTTTTTAAATTTCGAGTCGAAAAGTCCTTTGCCACTTTTTACAACCCCCCCCCCAAAAAAAAAAAAAGTTATTCAACTTTGAAATTTAAACAATAAATACGTTTATTGAACAAATGGTGATAAAAACCAGGGACCAAACTCTACCCAAATTTTCATCATAATTTTCTGAATCGAAAAGTCCTTTGCCACTTTTCACAAAACTCAAAACCAAAAAAGATATTCAAGTTTGAAATCTGAAAAGTGTAATTTGTTGAAACTTCTAACTCGAATATCATATCTTTTTTGATTTTGAGTTCTGCGAAAAGTGGCAAAGGACTTTCCAACTTAGAAAAATATGAAGAAAATTTAGGTAAAATTTGGTATGTGGTTTTTATCCCCACTCCTCGTAAGAGCGCGTTTATTGTTTAAATTTCAAACTTGAATAACTTTTTTATTTTTGAATTTTTTCAAAAGTGGCAAAGGAATTTTCGACTTGAAATTCAAAAATGAATATTAGATTTATTTTTGGTACGAGGATTTCGGTACACCCTGTATGTGGATATATGAATGTTTTCCAGGGCCGTCTTTATAAAATTTTTTGTACTAATTTTTGTTAAAAGTTAACATTGGGATTCCTGGATGTTATTTCTATCAACTTTTTTATAATATTTTCTGCGAATTTTTAATACAGTATTTTTTGTGGTTCTTATTGTATGGTAATTTTAAAAAAAATCGCCAAAAGCTGCTTTTTCTGTAACAGCGAGTTGACTTTTCTGAAATTTCACTCATTTTACACTTTTTACACCACTAAATAATTAATAAAAATTGTGATTTTTAATTACTTTTAATAGAAAATAGAAAAAGTAGGCTTTTTCATCGAATTTTGAGCTGTTTCAAGTTTTTTCAAACAATTCTTATTATTCAAGTTGAACTAGAAAATTGTGCAGTACGCACAGAACTAATTTAGTTGCAAGAACTAATTTAGTTGCAACTGATTCAGTTCTAATTTAGTTGCAGAACTTGCACAGTGCAATTTGCACTTTCTTTTTTTTCTCTTTCGACGGCACTGCTTCTTACGTTTCTTACTTCCCCGCCAGAAGACGCCACTTGCATGCGGGCGTGGTATGAAAATGATTCAACATGATTCATGTTCATGTTCATGTTGATACAGCAGCAACAAATAGCTGCAAATAGCAGCAGAAACAGAAATTGACAGTTGCTGACAGTTCTGACCATCTATATTATTGTGTTTATCCATCTAATCTGTCAAAAATTTATCGCATTTAAATCGTACTCCAAATTCCCAAAACATCAAATACATCCGTGGTAAGTATTTTTCTCCACGAATATTTGCATTTGTCATTTGTCGCGCTGCAACGATACGTGAACGGCGGAATTATCTCAGCCATTGTTGCGTTTGGAGAACTTTTCGAACCATTTTTGTTTGTTTTGGTTTTCTATATGTGTCAAAGTTCTTGAAAAGGGATTTTCACTCTTTAATTTTTTACATCGGAATCCCATTAATTTGAAAATGAGATACCGAAAATTTCATCGCGAATGTTGATAAAAAAAAATGCACCAAGTCGGTAAAGGAGTGAAATTTCCTTTTTTGTAAACATTGTGTTGCGCAAAAGTAGATTACGCATTGGTCCTTTTACGTACTTTTTTTCTGAGAGTGAGATTGCAATGTTTTTTTGCGTTAATGGCAATTTTTTCGTTTGGTTGTTTTTTTAGGCATTTGTTCTTTATTTTTGAAATTTTTTTAGGTTGAATAATCCTTTGAAATAATATGAATGTTGGAATTTATTTCTTAATTTTAGAATTTTAATTTTACTTTGCTTTCTTGTTACAAGTCAAATTTAGACATTTTCCTCATTTTATACATTTTTCTTTTTTTTAATAGTATGGATTTTGGTAAAGTATATAATTCAATAGTATTTTTATTATTAGTAATTTTAAATAACTACTAATAATAACTTACAAAATACTAATAATTTAACTTGATAACTAATAAATTACTAATAAGATTTACTCAATAATACTAAATATATAAAATAATAACTAATAATATAACTAATAGTAATAATTATTAATAATTTGTTAAAGTACATCATTTAATATAAAGTATATAAGTATATAACAGTACTATTAACAAAACTTTGGTAAAGTAATTTATAATTTCTCGGTTTGAAGTTGAATATTCAAAGTACTACAAAAGTCTATTTATTTAGTTCATTATTTTAAAAAAAATATACAAAATGTATAACTTTGTAACATTTTGACTAATTTTTTAAAAAAACTTTTACTATCTATTTTTATATCATATATCACATATAATTTAAATTTTCTGTCAAACATTATTAATAATCAAAATTCTAATTCAAAGTTTCAGACAGTAAAAAACTGTTTTAAAATTTACAATCTCAAAAAAACGTTAGGGAATTATGGAAATAATTGTAGGAAACAATATTTTCACAATTTGGGCTATATCTGCTTTAAGGAGTGCGCACAAAGCGGTAGAGCTTGCACCGAGCTGCAGCACTGCAAATGGCAAAGTATAGGGCGATCAAATCAAAAATTTCATTGTTGGAATTGAGGATTTTATCATCCAATAGTTTCTTTTTTTCACTGGGAAAAAAATCTAGTACTTTTTACTAAAAAATATAGTAATGGGAGATCAAGATGAAATGTAGTGAATTTTACTATATACAATATTGTATTATTCAAAATATCTGTATTGTTCTAGTAAAACTCATGTTAATACTTATGAAAAAATGTAGAAATTATGATTATGTAAGGTAATTTCCCATATCTTGTATATTGAGAAATGTTATTAACTAAAGTAAAAAGTACAATATGTTTAGTATTTTTTACTATACATCAACTTATGTTTGCAATATTTGATGTTTTACTATAGTGCATGGTAAAAATAAATCGCTATAATATATGAAAAATTAAAATAATATTGCAGGTATTCCTAAAATATAGTAATTTTTCCAATATTCATAGTACAAATTACTAGGTTTTTTTCTCAGTTTTTTTTTTTCAAAAAAAAGAGAAGGATTTTTTAATTCTTCATATTTGGGGGGGGTGGGTGGATGAAGGCAGGGCCTTAGGGGTGTGGGGGGGACGGGCTTTTTGATTGTGGCAAAAATTTATTTGGTGAAATCAAATGTTGCTCCGGGAAAAATTGCGAGTGATGATTTATATTTCGATTAAAGAACATGAAGCATTTTATATCTATTTTCGATGTGACTGAAAATTGATGTGAACATTCAACAAAGTTGTAGAAATAAAACCGACTAGACTAGATCAACTGACTAGATCAATTGACTAGATTTTTTAATGATTTTGGAATTTTGCAATTTTTTAGAATTTAAAAGAGCTTTTTCATTTAAAAAAATAAAAATTCGTATGTATTTTCAATACTTTTTATTTCGATGATTTTTTTGATGATGATAATCATCATTAACATAATAATAAAAATAATGTCAAGGTTTAAAAAATAATGAAATACAACAAGCGTCTGGATTTTTTGATTCTGCAATTTTTTGAAATTCCAGAAATTGAAATAAATGGATTCAATTTTAGAACACAATAATAATTGGACGAATAAGTAAAATTATTAAATGATTAAATTCTGGATAAATTAAACTTTTTCAATATTAAATATTTTTTCATGATGAAACAAATTTTGATGTTTTGCCTCACATTTAAAATCCAACATTGTGACATGACACAGGAGGGGGGGGGGATGTCTCCAAATTTGTGACGCACTGTGACAGAGGGGGGGAGGGGGTCCAAAAAACGCCAACAAACCGTGACATCATTTATGGAAGCTCCCTTGCAGCAGTCTCCAAAAAAACAAATATATGCTCATATGGTTAAATAAATTGTTTCGACTTGTTAAAAGTTAAAAGAATACTTTTTTTCCAAGAAATATGTTTCCCGAAATATTTAAAAATAATGCAAAATTCATGATATACCTACTTATTATTATTATTGAGAATGTAATGGACTTGAAGCTTCATTCATTTTTGAATATGCAACTATCGATAGATAAAAACCAAAAGCCTTTTTTATTTCTAAAATGAGATTCCAAAAAATTACGTAGTATTCGACAGAAAAATATGCGTATAACTTTTTCATCGAGTCTGCACAATTTGACTCTAAAATTGAATATAAAACTGAATAAAATTTTGATTTAAGTTATCCTAAGATTTGTTTTTCATGGTATAATATGATAATATCAAATTCTGTTTTCAAATAAAATAAAACTCCATGAAATGAAATTTCGGAACATTTTTTAACTAATAATTAAAACATCAGACAATAAAAATTTTAATAATATGCGATATATAATATAAATAGATGTTAAAAGCTTTTTCCGAAAAATTAGTCAAAATATTACAAACTTATAGATATATCAATAATTGTCATCTGAATGATATAAAACTGCAAAATTTAGTTTTATACTATATTTCATAAAAAACATGTTAAATCATAAGGAAATGAAGTTAGAAAAGAATAAAAATAGAATCTTTACAGTTCTATATACCTGCACATGATCATTTTTGAAAAGGTTAAATAAGACTAGCAAAATCGGTATTTTATATGACAAATACTATTAAAAAGGTTTTGTGTTATTAAATTATTTATAGAATTCAATGAATTCTTGGAGTAACTATAGTCAAAACAAAATTTACCAAATAACTTCACAAATATAGAATAAATGAAATCAAATTTAACAAATAACTTAACCCAAAATTTACAACAGTAAATAAAAAGTGTGTGTGCATTCTGTTAAAATTGTCGGTAAATTTTTTGAACATTCGCTGAATTTTATTTTTATTTTATGGTATGCATTTTTTAAAAATTTGTAATTTTTTTCTCAAAAACTTAACGTTTTACACATTTGCAAAATTTTTCTATTTCAAAATCATGTTCATGGCGAAAAAAAATCGATTTTCAATCAGAATTCGGCAATTCTTGAAATTCAAAGCGCTGGCACAACTAAAATTTTCATTCAATTCTGACGGGATAAATATCGAATTTAATCATTAATTTATCTTTTTTATAATATTTAAAGTTCAAAGTAATTGAATAAAAATTAAAATAAATAATTATTAATGGTTAAAAAGAACCGAATTTTTAAATTTCAGGTCATTATGTCTTCTCGCAAAACTGCAGGACGTCGCGCGACGACAAAAAAACGTGCCCAGCGTGCAACATCAAACGTTTTTGCCATGTTTGATCAGGCACAAATCGCAGAATTCAAAGAAGCATTCAACATGATCGATCAAAACCACGATGGTTTTATCGACAAAGAAGATCTTCATGACATGCTTGCTTCTTTGGGTAAATTATGATAACAAAAAAAATTTTTCAATTTGACCGTCAATCTAATAACTTGAACATAAACAAACATAAATTTTCATAAATATAAAAAAAGTTAGAAATATGATAAAAATAAAGAATTCCTTTTTTTTCACTCATAGAACTTTCACAAATTTTTAAATATTAGTTTTTATATATCGATTAGGAAACTTCTAGAATTATTTTTAAGAAAATGATGCTTTTTTAAAAATTAATTTTTCATCACTTTAACCTCAAAACTAACATTTTGACGTGACTTTGAGGCTATTGTGATGAAAAATATTGTTCGAAATCGTGAGCTATCGCCAATTTTGGCTCAGCCGATTTTGTCCCTCGCCTTCTTTTGTCCCTCGCCTTCGGCTCAGGCAAAAACCTTCGGCCTCGCCAAAATCGGCTCTAGCTCCTGATGACGAAAATAACTATTTTTCAGCGAATTTGCATGACTCATTTTTTTAAATGCAAGATTTATGGAAATTATTTACAGGAAAAAGCCCAACTGATGATTATTTAGAGGGCATGATGAACGAGGCCCCAGGTCCCATAAATTTCACGATGTTTTTGACTCTTTTTGGAGAACGGTTGCAAGGAACCGATCCCGAGGACGTCATCAAAAACGCATTTGGATGCTTTGACGAGGAAAACAATGGGCACATCAACGAGGAACGTCTCCGCGAGTTGCTTACTACCATGGGTGATCGGTAATATGAATATTTTCATTTTTCGGTATTTCCAGAAATTGAAACAAATTTTGTGCGAAAAATTTGCATAGTTTTTGAAAGGTGAAACTGTAAACATTCTTCTAATAAAAAAATAAAAAAAAAGGGGGGAAGTCAGGAGTTTCTCAAGACATAAAATTTTTCAATGGAATTATCAGAGCAATCAAAAATATTATTTGAAATAAGAATATTTAAATACATATTTGTGCATTAAGTTCAGAAAAAAGTACTATATTTAATTATTGAAATTATTATTAAAGAAAATATTTAATTTTCATGATTTTTTAAATATTTAGAAATATTTCTTAATTTTTTAGCTGTAATTTCAATGAAACTCGCGTTTTTGACGGATAAAACGTAAAAAACGAATGTCATTTGGGGCTACTTTTAGTTTTCTTTAAATTTTGACAACGATCGGCCTCTGTCGCGTTAATATTCTTATGAACCTATTTATACAGGAATGTAACTCTTGGAATTTCACGTAACACTTTTCAATGAACAACGTAATCTATAATGTATATGAAAAAGTTAGAGGTGTGCGGGATCCCGACTTCTCGGGAATCCAGACCTATTAAGGTGGCACAGCAACTATAGCACACATTAAACTAAATTATGTAACAAATTAAAGGTCATTAATCGCTAAACAGTTGCGGTGAAAAAACATTTATCGCGTAATTTGTTTAAAAAATATATACATGTGTGCCAGCTTAAGACTTAAGCTAGCACACATCAACCGAAATTGAAAATTTTTGATTTTATTCGACAGATTATGGTTAATTATAATTTGTTACGAAGAATTAGCGGAAAAAATTAATTTTTTTTTTAAATATGAACATTTGTGCCAGCTTAAGACTTAAGCTAGCACACATCAACCGAAACAAATTATAATTAACCGTAATCTGTCGAATAAAATCAAAAATTTTCAAACTCGGTTTAATAAATTAGTAAATTCAAATTATTTTGAATAAATTATGTAAACAAAGTACTGTGAAGTTTGATCTTTTGTGAAATATATGTGCCTAAAATAGTCTTGAGGATGATTGATTAGGATGATTGAAACAGTTTTTAACGTTGAATTTGAATAAACTCCAATGAAACTTATTTTATATAACATTTTCGAAGTCTTTGTACTTAATGGTCATTACTCAAGTTGTGGTTGCAGAATTAATTTTATTCGGATGATTTATCTAAAAATTATCGCAAGAGCGCATTGTATTTTGAAAACTTTCCTTGTTCGTATTTTATTTTCAAAAAGGCAGTATACTGACACTAGAAAAAAGTAACCATCAATACATGTTTTGTTCTTTCTCTTTCATCGCATTATGATTAATGCTTTTTGTCCACATTAGGAAAACCAGAGCATTTATTCAAACTAATCGTTATAACAAATTGGATGTCAAATTCGTCATCAGCGACCTCGAAAACCATAAAAAGCATATGCAACTTGCAAAAGCAAAAAGTGAGATTTTACAGTTATTTGTTAAAAAATTGTTTAAACAAATAATATGGCGAAACGGAGATGAAATTCGAAATCAGTGACCACGAAAACCATGAAAAGCATATGTATCTTGACGAACAACACAAATGTGCAAAAATTTATTTATAAAAATTGTTTAAATTAATTAATTTTGCAAATTTGATGCCGAATTCGTATTGAGCGACCCTAAAAACCGTGAAAACGAGTCATAGGTGTTACGAGTATTAAGTCAATTTTTTGCAATCCATGGAAAAACAAAGGTGCAAAATTTTAATTAAACAAACTGCTATTTTAAGGTAGCCATTTTGAATTTTTCAAAAAAATTTCCAACTCATATTAGAGGGCATATAATAAATACGCGATTAGTACCTTTTTCAATAGTCAG
>JAPYZL010106163.1:0-10610 GCA_030522825.1 Platygaster orseoliae
AAAATCACATTTGAAAGCATGTTCCCTAAATTTAAAGCACCTTTTTAGGGTACTGTACCCTAAAAAGTTTGTAAATTTATGGACATTTTTTAGAGTGTAGTTATGATATCATATGATCATGTCAAATGATGTCACTGGAGTGTTATATAATATCATATCATGACTTGCCAAGATATAATATTCTATGACATCATATGATATAGCATGACATTTCTTGTTCGCATATCAAGCCATGATATCATATGATCTGCTAATGACGAAGCTTATGCGTGTGATATGATCTTATCTATGACATGGCATGATATCATATGACAACATTATGAAATCATTGTAAATTTTTAATGGTCCTGCAAAGTATTCGGAAATACTTATTATCAGTATCGAATTCGTTCTATTTCTGATAAGTATGTACTTGGTTTTCAAGTTGACGAGTCAAAAATCGAGGGATTCGCTTCACGTGCGAACGTAAACTTTTCATGGCACTCGAGAATACGTCGAATCATTTTCTCGGCAAGGTTAATGGGGACGATTAAATACATTGTGTCAACACCAGTAGCGCCAACTGGTGAGGTGAAGTGGAATATCGAATTTCTCCTAGCCCTACACAAACGAAGTCTCGTTAACTACTTCCTGTGCAAACCCTCACATATCATGCACCTTTTTGATTGCTGGCAAATATATCCTTTTACGGGGAGTGTCGAATGGAAGTTTGGGAGGTGGTTAATTAAGGACTTTTTTTTAGGTTGCTGCTTGATTAATTGTAACGAGCGCGGTGTTAGCGAGTTTTGGGAATTTTATTTTTACTCGACAAAATAGATGTAGAGAGTTTGTTACATAGATGCATAGATGCATAATTTTTTTTTTTTTTGTGGAAGAAAGTTTTTGGACAATATCGTGGTTACATTGTACTTGGGTTGAGGTATTGATTCAGAAACTTAATTGTACGTATGTTAATAAAAATATAAAATAGACACTCTGAAATGGATAATTTATGGATAGTCAAAATTCTTCTCATTGTTACATATTTTTTTTAAAAACAATCATCGAATTCTGTGATTTTTTGATATTTTTTGGCAATGTTTTCCAATATCGTAAAAAAAGTTGCCTCAAACTTGATTGAACATTTCTTTGACATTTAAAGTTATAATGTCAATCCTGAGAATTTTTCTTTCTAGATTTGCTCGAAAATGCATGTTTAACGAGAACATAAAAATTTATCGAAATTCTATATGAAACAAGAATACAATTTTTAAAACTCTGATTAAATTTTTTACAAGGTATCTCGTAATCTCAAAAAATATTAAAACCATTCGAAATCTTGAATTAATTTAATATATAAATACTTTGTTTTCTTATGATTCAATAATTTTCTAAAAATTGAAAAAATAAAAAAATTATTTTTTCTATAATAGATTTGATAAAAATTGCCCGATATAAAAAAACTTGTAAATGTTTTGAAATCATGTCCTAAATTAAGCAAATTTTCTAAAACATCAGATTGCAGTTCCTTATAAATTATCGTATAATTCTCGAAAAATTCTCGAATACTATAAAAAACAAAATTATTTCAACAATGATTTCATATGTTCAAATAAATTTTCTCACACATATAAAAATAATTGAACCTTTTTTTTCATCGTTTCCCAATGTCTACAAATATACACACAAGTACAATCGATATTGCCACTTGCAATCGAATAAAATTATTTACATTTTTTTATTCAATTATATTCTTAATTGAATATAAAAAACATGTAAACATAATATAATATAATATATAATATATACCTATATATGATATTAAATTTTTAAATAAATATTTTTAAATTAACATTTTTTTTAACATTGTTATGTAAAATTAACATTGTTATCCGAAATCACAAAAAATTTATTTAATTTCTGCCTAGAAAGCAATTTCTCGAAATTTCCAGTCAATTTAAAGTAAATTCGGAAACAAATTGAAATTTTTTTGGTTTCCTAGAAAATAGCATCTTTTACGAAGTTTGTCAGCAATCTTTTTATGTATTCATGGAATCCAAAAAATTCTCTGGTTTTTTTTTTATTTTCTTCGTCGATTTATCAAATTATATATATATATAGATTTTTTAAATTCAGATTATAGATTTTCATTTTAAATATTTTTAGTAGAGAAATTTTTTCTCTATAACTTGTATATAATGGAATCTTTTAAATATTTCTTGCATTTTTTTGTATTTACAAAACATTACCGATTTTCGAGTTTTTTTGTAGATTGCTGTCTAAGTTTATAGAATTTGAAGCTCTAGATTCCAATTTCGATTGGTTTTTAGTAATTTTATAAATTTCTGGGAGTGTAAAATTTATATTCATTTTTAGTATCTTACAAATCTCTTGTATTTTATAACTTTATTCTATTTTTTATCGAATTTTGTTCCGTTTACCAGTAGTTTTGTAGATTTATTGTGTTTTTTTGCTTTTTAAAACTTTCTTTGCATTTTTTTATTCATAACAACGACGTTTATTATTAATTAATATTAATTACATTTTGATAAATATATAATAATATAAAATAATATTTATATAGTATTATATAATTCATATTTATTGTTACTATAACGAAATATATTTCCTTATAAAGTATCGTATAATTTCTAGAAAAATTCGAAAATCATTCAAAACTCATAATAAATTATATAACATCTTTTTTCTATATTTTAATAAATTTTCTAACCCCTCTTATAATAGTTGAAACTTTTATTTCTCCCGCTACACATTGTCTCTAAATATCCACACAAGAAAAATCGGTATTGCCACGCGCAATGAAATGAAATAATAGCGGCCTTGAGAACCGAATTGCAGGGTGTTACATGGGGAAGCAGTAACCATACATTTTCAGTACACACGATCGTATGTCGAATGAAATCATTAATTTCACGTATTGAAACTCCCTTTCAAGTTTCGGGTGAGAACCCGTAATGATGCTCGTGATAGAAGTACGAAACGTAGTGAGCAGATTAACGGCTTCTCACTTTCAAAAGATGGCAATTAATCACCTTCCTCAACACCAAATTGAGCTAATCGAGTTACGTAGAACTTAGTGAAATTTACAAAAGCCTTCACAAATTAAATCAATTAAAAAAACTTTCGAATTTGAGAATCAATTGATTTTTTTCTTATTGTGGTTTGTACAGGCAAAAAGATCATCCAGTTGTTTCATATTAAAAATTTGTCCCGAGTCGAGAATGCTGTTTTTAACTGTATAACCAAGAAACTTCTTGTAACAAAACTATATGAAAAAACTTCGAGTCGTAAAGTCTCTCAAAGCTCATGAAGCAACCGATAGATTTCATCCTACAGTCTCTTGTCTACACTCTCCTCCAATCTCTTCAATTTCTCCTCTCGCAAAAACTTTCCGGAACTTCCGAGTCTCGTCTCTCTTTATTTTCCACTACTTTTCACCGCTTTACGAGCAGCGTTCTGTCAGGCAGTTTATTATCAAGAAAAACAAACATTTGATGTCTGACTTCCTTCAGCGCTCGGCTTTCAGGAACCATGATGAAATTGATAAGCGTAATGAAATTTAACGACTTGAAGATACGAAAATCCGGGGAAGAATGAATTCATCGTTGCATTTATTCGATGCAAGTTGGACATTTTGTCGGCCATCTTTTTTCGGTACCGTCTTCATCTAAAAACCGGAATGACCTAACAAGCGACGCAAACGAAGACCCTGCTCGAGTATTCAGCCCGTGTTCACGATAGCATCGTCGTATCAAGACCTCAGCGAGTGTGGGAAATTAATTCCCAAGTTTTAATTTAAGGCAAGTATCATGAACGCTTTTCATCAAGTAGGTCATTACTCGTGATAGATGTGGCGCACGTTCCAAAACGAAAGTGATGCATGATTCAAGTTGTTATTTGGAGGTTTTCATGTGTGGTTTTTTTGTGAAAAGATAAATGAGTGGAGAATGAGTTATAGTTGGCTTGAAATACAGCGATTTCTTGTTTTTAGAGAGGAAAAATGTTGTAGGGAATTATTTATGAAATCGCTGAGAAGAAATGAGGTGGTTTATACTTATATTATGATGGAAATGAGGGGTGAAATAAATTCTTATAATTTGTAAATTTGTTACTGTATTCAAGTAGAAAAACGTTGTTACATTAACAGTCATTAAAGTAATGAACAGGATTGCAGATTGCAACTGATAAACAATTTTACTAATCAATAAAGAATGAAATATACAATATTAGAGATTTTATATTTTTTTATAAAGATTTTCGAAAACTTATTTTACTACATATATCACAATAAAATTTGTCAGAATTCAGTGGCGTAAGAAAATTTTTTTTTATTTTTAGATCAAAGTAATTATCTTTTTCTTAAGTTGATTCACAACGATTCAAATAAATGAAAAATTTGTAAGAAAAAAACAATATTCTTGCATTTTCCAAAAAAACTTATCGTCATAAAGAGACTTCTAAATCGTATAATTCCTGGTTGGAAAATTGTATTGGAAAATATGAAACGTGTTGACAAATTTCAAACTTTTAATTGAACGATTGAAAAATTGAATGATCGAAAAAATGATTTTTTTAATAAAAAAAATTGTGACTTAAACTTTAAGAAAAAGAAACTTCACTAAAATTGACTAAACAACAATTAATATTTTCGAATTTAAAGAATATCTAATAAATTTTTCATGAATGTTTTTTGCTTTTCACGAAATAAAATTTAAAAAATAGAGCAAAAAATTATTAAAAAATAATCTTAATATTCGATAAAAAAGTGATGAAAAATAGAAATGTTGAATTCAGGAAAAATTGTGAGAATTTTGCATTAGAAAATAAATAAATTGCAGGCTTATAAATTAGTGTTAATAAATTGAGAAGTTTTCAATTATCACTGTTATACATAATTTTGAATGCGTGCATTTTTGGTGTTCATTTTTTTGATGAATTGACTGCCAATTAGTAGTTAAAAGATTTATGATTAAAAACGACTTGAGATCTCGATATTTCAGATGAAAATTTAAAAATTAAACTTTTCAATAAACAAATTCTGAATTCAGAAAAAATTTTGAAAATATTGCATAAGAAAATCATTAAATTACAGGCTAACAAATTAATGTTAATAAATTGAGAAGTTTTCAATTATCACTGTTATACATTATTTCAAATATGTACATCTTCGGTGTTGATTTTTTTGATGAATTGACTGCAAATTAAGAGTTCAAAAATTCATGATTCAAAAAAACTTAAGATCTTGATATTTCAGATGAAGAATTTTAAAAACAATAATTTTCTATGGTTTTTAGAAAGAATTATAAATCACATCAATAAATAAAAGTAACTGCATTCTTTGGCAGTGACGAATAAAAAATATATAATTTTTTATAATGTTAGGTTCTGAAATCAAAATTTACGGTTAAATGTTTAAATAATTCGAAAATATCAAACGTTTACTTAAATAAGTATATAATGAAAAAAAAATTCTTTACTCAATAAAATGCGATTTGTCCATTTATTTTTGAAAAATAGTTAAAAATACATTCTTAAAGTAAATAATGAATGTACGAATTAAATTTGTGTTGGTTTATACAAAATTTCCATTGATTATTATAACTGTCATGATGTCAATTCAAATTAAAGAGACACTGTATATTGAAATCAAGGATTTTCACATTTTTTCTATTACAATTTTTTTCTATAGAAAATAAAATTGTATAGATCCGAAAAAACTTCAGATTACCGAAAAAATCTTCGATACTATTTCAGCACATCACAATCAAACATCACACATAAAATGTCATAGACAATAAACATTCCTGATTTTCTTAAGGTACTCTATTTTTATGCTATCAGTAGTGAGAATAATATGGAGCGAAAAAAACAACGAATTTAAACATTTACCGCTCGACTTTAACGCCACCTCTAGGATAAAAACATAGAAGGACAAACATGGCGGACCTAGAAAGCCGAGCAGTCAAACATGAAAAACTGATCGTTTTGCCAGAAAATAAAAATCGAGAAGCCTTTTTTTGCGCGAAGGAAGCTTAAAGTTGATAGGTTTCTAGTGCATCATGTTCAAAAAAAAAAAAGAAAAATTCATGGCAAGTTTTTCTTGTGGTGTTGAATAGTTTTATGTGCTGAAAAACGATTTGAAGGATTTCGAGGCTAATGTTTGGAGAATAGATACACGGCCGGTTTGACATTTGATTTTATTGAATTAGCTCTCATAACCCGGCCGGGTTATTTGATCATAACCTGACTGGGTTATTTGATAACAATTTTCCAAATGAAAAAAATTATTACTCATCAATTTAGTCTATAGCTATAACTTTTAGTATAAATTTTTATTTTCGATAAAAAAATCAGCGTTTACAATTCATTACAAATCAAATTCAAGACACGTGATTGTCAATTATTGAGTTAAAATTTTTTATCCGCCAATATAAATTTATCTACTTCATTTTTTTCTTTAACAATACAATATTAGTTGAAACAACTAATTGTAAAACGCAGTCATAATAGAAATTGAAATATAAAAATCTTATAAAAAATATAAATCGCAGAAACTCCTCAAAGTAATAACAAAATCCATTTTCGATGTAAAGTAAAGAAAAAAAAAAACATAAAAACATTTTTTCCTTTTTTCGATAAACTGAAAATTGCTGGAGATACAGAGGTTTGAAAAAAAAACGTGACATCTGCGTCCATATAAAGACGTGAAGTTACCCCCCCCTTTAGATTCTTAAAACCTCCTTATCTCCTGCAGTTCTCAATTAATAAATAAGTAAAAAAATACGTGTCAATTTTTTTTCAGTTACCCGACAAGCGTGGAGTATGAAACAAAATTTTTTCGTCAAGTTTCCTATCCTCTTCAAACGTGATACCTCCAATATCTGACCAAATCCAACGCTCTCCATGCGTCCAATAGACAACATCATCAATACCCTTAATTAACACCAGATTGACCATGATTTCTATCGCTAAGGCACTCGCGTTTATCGATCGCAACAACTCCAGTGCACTTCGGTGTAAAGGACTGGTACCTCGATGGAGACTTCAAAGTTAAGCCCGACTTGACCCTTTCAAACGGATTACTTAGACCAAGTCGGGCTTTCGACAACTTTCGTGCGTTTCGGCGAATCATGAAAAATTAACGTCCTCTCGGTCAATGTTTTCCGAGACCCGCGAACTTGGATCCACTAACGGACTTGGAAGTTTAATTGCTTCTGAAACGATAAGCATCTTATCAATATGGAATTTCTGCGGAGATAAGGGAACATTAGCGTAAAGACGTACAAAGAGAACTATATATTCATGTGCCATGGATGGCCCGACTTTGCCAGATTGAGGTCAACATAACCTTCTGGCTAGGTTAGGTTTAGGAGAATAGTCGGGAGAGGACGTGCCAGCGATTGCTCGAGATATCCCTCAGGAGGACCATTCTCCTCTCACCGCTGTGCACCTATATGATGTGAGTTAGCCAAGCGTATTTCGGATAAGATAACGAATCAGAACCGCGAACGTATTTTGGATTAACGAATAGTGTAATCTATGTAAGGTTTGTTCAACGGAAAACGAATATTATAAAACTCGTTATTGCTTTTTGAGTCAAAACCAGACAAACAAACTTTTTTCTGCACATGATCAATAGCTGCTCTGAGATTCATGTAACTACGCTTAATAAGCACGTTATTATCAGAAGCATGATGTAGGTGTTAAAGTTTTAATAGCAGTTCTCCGCAACTACTCGGAAACAATGTAGAAGTTTGATAAATAATAAATTTTCCTGGCATAGGAAGTGATGAAACCCCTACAATTCAACCCGGTAATTTAGAAAAAGTTTCTTTTATTATTCAGTTGCTTTACGTTCCGTTTATTTTTAATTTCTCTTCAGAAATAAACTGGACTGGAAACCACTGGAATTATATTTGTCCTGTTCAATTCACATTCCGATACACATGGAGATATACATATAACATTCCAATATACACGAGCAATGCCCATGCTTTCACAGTAGTGAAAGCTTTCATTAGCTACATCAATATCCAAACTAAATAGAAGAGCCAAATACAATCACAGCCTCCATTCATGACCAAAGGTACTATTCATTATCAAGGATCATCCATGAATAAATTCAATAGATGTAACATTGTATGGATGTAACATCCGATAGTTAGATAGCGTTTTATCATTGTCCTATTAATAATTATTTCGCTGATGATGGAAGATGGAATCATGCTGAACGTTTCGAATGATTATATTCGTTATATAATTCATTTTCCTGAAGTGAATTCCATGGAATTTGTTGAGGGTGAATTTTATCGATCGCAAGTTTGAGTACCAAGTAGAGTTTTTATAACGGTTCATGAAGGAAAATTGGTTATCACTTCCTAGCACGTATTTTTATCGGCGTACGTTGGTAGAATGTGAAATTATTCTGGGTAAAACCTATCAGTGATGGTCTTTTCAGCTGTTCAAAAAAGATGCTGGATCTTTCTAGTGATTTTAAATTCATAGGGTTTTTAGCCGGGATGTAGTTTTAAGGGTAACACGATGGTGCTTTATGACGGTATTTTTCGTGGCGAATGGCATGATGAAATAAAGTGGATTGTTGGTGACAACAGATTAGCGTGATACTTTTGGAAAAACTTGTTACTGAAAAGATTGTTCGTATTTTCAACGGATTATCCATACTTATTACCGTAAAAATATCTTGTCAATATATAAAATAAATCATAATACATTAGAAACACACAGAATCATCTAAATATATTCTAAAGTCTTTGAAAATTTATCTTTGTATTTTGATATAATTACTTTGAATTGCTGATGATGTTGCTTATGTAGAACATACAAAATTGTCATTTTTTTTTACGGTAGATTTAAAAAAGAAGAGAAAAATCAAAAAAAGTTAAGACGTCAAACAAAAGTTGTAATGACTTGTTGGAGAATAATAAGTAGAAAATTTTTGGTAAATGTCAATGAAAGAATCCATTGTACATTATGATACTTGAAAGTGAAAAATGTTTAACTAACAATAATGATTTCCTGCAAAAAAAAAATGCAAATACAAGAAAATTGAAATGACTAGTATATTGAACTGGTTTTAGATTTCAATTTTTATACACTTGAGTATTAAATCACGAATGCTGTTAAACTTGAAGTGTTTCCTGTCTATCTGATATTTTTTTCCATTAGGTTAGATAAATATTATTTATAAGTCAAAATCTATTTTTTGAATAATCAAATTTTACAGAAATTGCTAAGCTGGTTAACCATTTTTTATCTATCTATTGAAAAAGAAGAAAAATGATGAAGGTTCATGACAATTTATAAAAAGAAAAGAAAAATAATAATCATATAGTGCATTATGTTTTTTGTAACAACCTAAGATTATAACATTATTGATACATTTTCAGAAATTTTTTTTCTTGAACGATTGCAAAAACTTTAAAAATATGTAGGTCATATTTCATAACGTAACTGAAGAGAAATTATTCATTCTGATTTTTTCTGAACCAATTTTTCTGAATGTTAAGTACAATTATTGAAAATTATTCAAGACCTTTGAACATTTCTGCGTTCAGTAACCAAAATTGTTTCCTACTTAACAAATTCTTCAGGAAACTGAAAAAATCAAAGATAGAAAATAAGTTTCAAAGAAATAATATATTGATTCAAAATTACAATAACAAAATTCAAAATTACATTGGTCAGATGATGTTGCATAACATCACTTGACCAATGTAATTTCATGAATTGTTTGCACGACCGAAAATTCTTCATCAAGTTTTTATACACTTTATAAATCCATACTGACTATAACTTTATAACTTATACAATCACTCCAAAAAAGACTCTAAAAGTAGTTTTCTAAAATTAATTTAAAAAAAAACAGAAAAATTAGAAAACGTTATTGTTATTTGACTGTTCACTAGTAAAATTGGAAATGTATGAAATCAAGATCAAAGATGTCTGAATTATTTCGTACGAAAAATATGTTATAATTTACAATAATGACTAAAAAATGAAAAATAAATGTTGTTATATCAAGAATATTTTCTATGAAATATATCGCTTTTTTTATGGAAATATAGAAGATATTTGGATTTCATGATTTTTCGATCCTTTTGAGTCAAAAAAAAAATCGAAAAATTTTTTTTTCTAGTTACTCAGGTTTCGACCTTTTTATTGGGTCCTTATTAGAAAACTACATTTACATAAAAATAATTTTCTAATAATATCTTTATCTACTAATATCTCACTACAAATTTTTTTTGTTCCAAAGGTTCGAAAAATCATGAAAATCACGAAAAATACGAATCGATTGTTATCCATAATTCGGAAGTTTTAATTAACATACTTCGGATTTCATAACTTTCATGATTTTTCACTCCTTTTGAGCAAAAAAAAAAAAAAAATTGTAGGATATTTTTCGTTAGTATAGTTTTCAAGCTTCAAGTGACCTTTTGAAATAATTTTCTAATATTCATATATTAATCCATTATTATCTCACAACAAATGTTTTTTCACAACTCGAACATCGAAAACTCGATTTACGACGTCTGCCAAAGATGGCGTAACTGAGCGATTTCAGGTTGTTTCATTTACTCCACTCGATT
>JAPYZL010106186.1:0-13548 GCA_030522825.1 Platygaster orseoliae
TTCCCATGCATGTGTAAAAGTGGCCACTTGATTTTTATGGAACGCAGGAACGAAATCCTCTTTTTGGAGTACTTGGAAATCAGCGGGAGTTATCAATAATACCCTAGGGAAATATTCATAAATCCCGGATCACAGGGAAGAAAGTTGCCTGATCCGTAATTTATTAATGTTTCCCAGGGTTTTTGTTGATATTTCCCGCTGATTCTCGAGTACCCCAAAAAGGGGCTTTTGTTCCCGCATTCGATAGAAATAAAGTGGCCTTTTTTACGGATGCATGGGAAAAATAAAATTCACTTGGCCGGGATATCGAGAATCACTTTAAAATAATAATATTTTATAAATTATCATTACTATTTCTACATTTTATCAGAAAAATCCGTATTTCCTTTTCCATCTTAGTTCTCTCACAAAGTGAAATTTAGTTTCAAAGCCATAAATCCAGCATTGTGTTCACAATCATTTCAGAAAACATGTTATAATTGGCGGGAACATGTTTTTTTAGTGTTCCCGCAATCGCGGGAAATTCATTGCGCAACGAAAAACCAAAGTAGCGCGATAGTGATACATGTTTTCGGCCGCGGCCAATAACACGGATTTTCGGCTTGTTTTATTTTCTCGACTCGTTTTTATTCCGCGATGTATCGAGGTGACATTCTTGGGGTATTCGTCGGTTCGTCCACCTCGAATCCCCGGGATTCTTGTACGCCTAGTCACGCTCATCGCAAAAAAAATTGAAAAAAAGTATTTCCATGGAATTGAAAGCATCGGCATATTAATTCGAGCTACTTCGCGAGAGATAGACGAGAAATTTTCTTCGTAGCGTAGTTTTTCGAATGATTTTGAAGCGGTCAAAATTGAATTTAGGAATATTGAGAAGTGAAAGGCTGCTGGCTTTAAAGTCGTGATAATTAGAAATTAAAAATAGACATCGGTTGAAAAAAAAATTCAAGATATTATATAATTTTACGAATTTTGAGTGACTTTCAATAAAGTTTTAGAACTTTCGTTCATTATAAGAGTGGTTGAATTTTTCATTATTCTAATCGGCTGAATATTATTTTGTGACAGACAAGTAGTATGAAATTTTTAAGTATCGAAAAAAAGTACGAAAAAATTAACCATTCATTATTGAAATTATGTGAAACTCAAAGAAAATGTTTCATTCGAGTTAAAGTGTATGCGAAATTTAGTCGAAAGTATTACTTTAAAACCAGAAAAATTAAAAAAATAGATATTTGTCACCTCTGAATTTTTTCATTTTGAAAATCCTATTTTTACCGTGTAGGGTACTCACTAAGACGACCATAATAAAATAAAATCAATCAGTAATTCAAAAATTGACGAAGTCGCAGTATTAATTTGTCTTTATGGCAGATACATATTCCTCTTTCTCGGCCGTGGCTATCGCTGATAACAGTTTTCAACTTTTCCTCCGTCGCCGTTATCGGAGGAGCGACGATTTCGCGTGCGCCTGCACCACATTCGTTGGCGCCAGGCCACATTCTCGCATTCGTTAACCTATGCTACATACGACGTAGACGAATATACAAAAAATACAAATTTACGTGAAAAAATAGTGGGGAAAAGAAAAAAATCATCCAAAAAAGTCAGACATTTCAGTTACATATTTCAGTAGACATTACAGATGTTTTATACACTACAATTTAACAAGATTTAGATTTATACGTTATAATTTTCATTCAATTTTGTATAGTTATGTGTAAAACCTGTAAGTTTATGAACAAATAAAAAATTAGGTAATGTATGAATAATGTTTTACCAATTATAAATAATGTAATGAATGAATAAAAATGTGAAAAGAATTGATATTCAAAAAGAACCTTACGATAATCGGTAGAAACGTTGGAACTCAAATAAATTGATGAGAAATCGAATACAAAATTATTTTTAACTATTAATGTGTTTCTTTTTGCGCATCACAAGTGAATTTTTTATTTCATGATTGAAATTTCCGACTGGTTTCCATAGCTCTGAGGAAAACTTTCAAGAAATAATCAAGATCTTTGTTGTTAGTGAGTAATTTATCTTATAATTATCAGTAATCATACACAGAAAATAGTAGATTATGCTGTAAGTTGAAAGAATGTAATCAGATGGTGTAAAAGCTTTTTTACAAATTTAAATTTAACGTTACATAAGAATAAAATGCGAAAAACATATACATGAATTTTGAGATAATTGTAACTACCGAGTTCAATCTGAAACAACTTAAGAAAAAGTTACTGGTTTTCTCTATTTTTCCTTCAATGGGCCTGGTGATTCTTTTTCAAAAATTCAAGTCATTCTATGATTCGCCATCGAAGATAAATTAACGCAATGAGTTTTAACAAAATCAGTATGTTCTAGATTGATCCGGAAATGTTCTTATGACGTACGAAGGGTGTCTAGATACTTAGACTTTGATTTCGTATTGACATCGCAATATAGAAAGGATTTGGAATTTTTTACGTCATATAAATGATATGAAAGGATTTGTCGCGAACGAAGACGTCACACGATGGTATGGTGGGTCACGGAAATTGCGAAATTCATTAGGAATTCAAATCCAAGTTCGAAATTGTAGTAAGCTTTCTTTTTCTCCTCGTAAGTGGGCCCATATTAAAAAATTTTTATGGATGTCACTAACGGAATGTCATTTTATAATGAAGTTTTTCTATGAAAACAGCAATTAAGATTTTTAAACGCTTTTGATGGTTTCCAAAAAATTAAACAGTTTTGACAAGTCTTAAAAGTTTTGAATCATCTGAAAAAGTTTTTATAGTATTGAAAGGTCTAAAGAATCTTGAATGCTTTTATATTTCAGACAGTATTATGATTTTTCAATCAATTTTACTTTGGTCGATTGCTAGTGAAAAACTTTCAAAATTTTAAAAATTACAAAACAGAAAAGAAACTGAATTTTCTCGAAATTTTTAAGGCGGTAAAGTTTTTCTACGAAAACTGTCAGAACTGTTGAGACGATAAGAAAAATGTAAAAATTCTCAGGAATGTGAAAGAGATCAATATTTTGTAAATTGTTATGAATATGATCAACTGTATATACTGTCAAAACTGTTTAATAAGAGTCAAACTTCAATATCAGGAAATAAAGAAATGAAGTCTCCATTTCGACGATTTTGAAAATCAATTGACACAAAGTGTCAAAATGTGAAAAAAGTGTTAAATTCGAAATTTGAGAAAAATCGGAGCAAATAAACCTGAATCATGAGAGCAGTGAAATACAGTGAATTTTTTCTTTTTTACCAATTTTATATTTCGTAAGAGAGTTCAACACACAGAAAAAATTGTTTGGCAAAAATTACCAAACAATTCAGGAATCGCTGGACAATGGTGAAATTTTGTCACTTTTTCCTAAAAAATATCGTAACTTCTACCATATTTTAGGATTTCTTAACCAAAATGTGGTAAAAATTACTATATTTTTTGGGAAAAAATCACATGATTTCACCGTTGTCCAGCGAATCCTGAATCTTTGGTAATTTTTGCTATAAAATTTTTTCCGTGGCAGTGTAAAAAGAATTTCAATGTTTCTATATTGTTTTTAATAAATTAATTAAGCGAATTAAGGTACGTGTCATTTTCAGACTAACATAAAAGTTTCTCAGAAATCGAAATTTGAAATAATATCAGTAATATTTTTTATGTGTAACTTTGTGACATTTTTTAAAAATTATACTCTTAAGGGGGGAATACCAATTAGAAGTAGGAAACGGTTACTTAATTTCGGGCGTGCATAGGAAAAAAACTATAGACGATAGAAAAATCAAATTTCGTACGTAAGTTTTATGTTATATTTCTAATAAAACAAAAAAAATTTTACTGCAAAATCTGCATCTGACTCGTTGTCAGAAGCGTGCAAAGAAGAGCCTGCAAATTCCCGGTGGGACAAATTGCAAGAAAACGGCTTAATCGATTTTCATAATTTTTTTTGCTAATTATAGATAATACTATTCTCTAGTCCTTGACATTTTCAGTTTTTCCAAAAAAATTTTTTTTTCTTCTAAAATCGAAAAAAATTTATTTTTATAATTTTTTTTTCGAATTTGCTAATTTTTTCTGCAAAAACAGCATTGTTTTTGCTAGAAAGTCGATTGTCAAGGACTAGAGAATAGTATTCTCTATAATTAGCAAAAAAAAATTATGAAAATTGGTGCAGCCGTTTTCTTGCGATCTGTCCCACCGTGAATTTGTAGACTCTTTTTTTGCACGCTTCTGACAACGAGCCAAATGCAGATTTTGCAGTAATTTTTTTTTGTTTTATTAGAAATATAATATACAACCTACGTACGAAATTTGATTTTTCTATCATTTATAGTTTTTTTTTCTATCCACGCCAGAAATTAAGTAACGGTTTCCTACTTCTAATTGGTATTCCCCCCTTAAAGATTATGTAAAAATCTGAACCGTTTTTGAGTAGCAAAAGATAAAAGACTTATGTTCTTATAAAAAAATGTCATTTTGGATATTTTCAATGTCACCTTCGATTATTGACTTATTTATATACTTGTCAAGTGATTGACAACAAAATAAAGCAAAACATTGCCTACGATTTCGAAAAATAACTTTTTATCATTCCTATTTTTTTACATGAATAGTTCGACACTTTTTTTTGCAAAAATCGTACTTTGACTTTATTCATTAAACTTATGTCAAATTTTCGTTGATTACATGTTAATATATTCACTTAAAACGAACTAGTCAAAAAAGGGACTTCATTTAAAGATCCAATTTCCCATTGCAATTTTTTAAACAATCATAAATTCTTGTCTTTTTGATGTTTCATGAGGCTTACATCGTAAGCATCAGTAGAATAGGCTTTTAGCTCCGAAATGCAGGAGAAAAAAAATTATATCCTACTCTGAGAATCTAAAAACGAATTTTTTTTCTCGTGCTGTACATCAGCCGGCGCGGCGGGCTCGGAGTCTCGACTCTCGGCGCTGGCGCCAGAAGTAGCTGTTGGATCGGTATACATCTTTATGAAACAACAGTGTAAAATTTGTTTTCTTAACTTCCTTGTTTCCTACCAACAAATGATCACTTTTGAATTCCTATCCAAGTGCCACTTCTGAATCGAGCACCGTCAAACTCGCCACGCCGGCTGCTGAAGAGAACGAGAAAAAATTTTTTCAGTACATTTCGCACCAAGGGAAAAACGAAATTTCTCGCGAGTGTGTAATATATTCTTCAATATATTTTCATCAACAGAGTTTTTCGCAAAAAATAAGTGTTTTAATGTAGACATTAAAAAATAAGAAATAACAAAAGAAAATTCCCAAAAATCCTTGGAATAATTTTTCTATAATGATATAGTAATATGCGACTATACATATAATTATTTCATCATCTTTACTGGAAATTTCTAGTACACGCGATTTGACTCAACTAATGAAATAGAATAAAAATTCCATTTTTACACAAAATCAGCAGTTTTTCGTCTTTTGCTACTTAAAAATGGTTTGGAACTTTTCCACTAAATGTTTTCCCTATGGTACGAGAGCTAAGAATGTTTTTCAAAAAATATCGCAGAGGAATGTATGTAAAATGAAATTCACATTTTTTTTTTGAATTCAAAATATTTTTATCAGCTTCCGTAATAGTCTGAAAATGGCACCTATTTTTAATCGTCGATCGAATTTGTCGAAATCAATATAAAAACTCTGTTCTCAGTCTCGTGTTTTGGACACCATTAATAATTAAAATACTCTGAAGAAATTGAAAATTGCGTACATAGATGAAATATTAAAATTTTTTTGCAAAATAGTTTTTTTTTATTTTAATTTTAATTATATATAAATCATACAGAATCGCAGATTTTTTAAATTTGCAAACTTCATGGAAGCGAGTCAATTTCCAAATTCATTAGTAAAATCTCAATGTTAATAAGGGCCACTGAAAATTTACAATCAATTTTTTAATTAATTTCCCTATTGGAAAACTAATTGCAAAAAATGCCATTTTTAATTAATTTTTTTAAAGAAAAATAATTAATTAAAATAATTTTCCGTGACATTGATAACTGAATAGAATATCTTAGCCCTAATAATTCAAAGACACTTCTCAAAAAATTTTAAAACACTCCAAACTTTTTTGCTGTTTTCAAAGGAAATCATGATAAATCTGTGGCTCTGAAATTTTTCCTCAAACGTAATGTGAATCGTAATGTAATGTAAACTGAATATAAATTTTGGTTATAAAAACAAAATAACACCACTTCTCTAAAATAGCCATAAAAAAATAACCAATTTCATTATTTTTTTCTTAAATTTTCCTAAAGCAATTTCACCCTTAGCATTTTATTTCCTTTTATTTCCTTATAATTTCTCAGACCGCAAATTTTATGAATCTCATCTAACGTATAAATTTTATATTTTTTTAAAAAAATCGAGCTATATAGAATAGTTTGTATTCTACACGACTGTAAGGTCATCTACCGAAACCAAAAGAACTTGGTTAAATCCAGTTTCAATGCAAACGTTTTCGTTTCGAGTGTTTCGACTTTCAAATGTTATCACAGAAAGCATTAGAAAATAAGAAACGTCAAATAATAGTTTCGATAAAAAACAATAAAGAAATAAGATAACCATCGAATTTGGATATGTGATAATAATCATGAAAACCGTTGTTTTCATCTTGTTATTTTTTAAGTTAACATCTAGTGTTCAAGAAGAAATCGTTCCTGGTAAAATCGAAATTTTTAAGCCTTGAGGTGTTTTGAGATTGACTTAAATTTGAAAATTTTTAGTTATTGTTCAACGTACAACGATTCCTGAATTATCGAATTGCAAGTTTTCGCACCTGGGTACGGAATACGCGGGACCTTCCGCAACTACAGCTGGCGGAATACCCTGTCAAGCTTGGGTTTCTGAAACACCGTTGCACAAAGTATACTTTTGAAAAAAATTAATACAATAATTTTCTATTCTATTTAGAAATAAAATTTTGAAAATGAACAGGTTTTTTTTACATAAATCTATGACATATTCAGATAGTTGTCATCATAGTGTTATAAGAACAGAAAAAATTTCTGAGAAAAGTTTACTAAGGAATTATTTATATTTCTCTCGAGATTCCATAATTTGTCATTTTTAATTATTTATTTTCAAGATTATAACTTTTCAGTTTCTTTCGAATTCCAGGAGTTTTAAAGTTAAATAAATAGTGACGTTCAGAGTTGCGCATTTATGAATTTTAATATATTCATATGTTTTAATTGCGATATCAGATTTCTATGATTTTTAAGTCACTGAAGTTATAGTTTTTTTTAATTTCTGAAACTTTTCGTTTGTCTAATGTTTCTTAAGCGTTGATAGAACTTGGAGGAGTTTATAAAGTTATTTAGAATTTTTATATAGTTTTTTATAACCTCATGCTCAAGGACTTGAAGTTATAACAGTTTTTTACAATTTTTACGTATTAGAAAATTTTCGAAATTTAAATCTCCAGGATTCAAATTTTCAAACTATTTTCGTAGATTTTAATAATTTTTAAAAATCATTCACTGTTTTTAAAGTAAGAACAATTAAAAAATTTTTTATCTCATTTTTTTCCGAACATTGCTTATTAGAGTTCTATATTACAAAAAATTATTTTCTTTTTCAAGTTTATTAAAATCAAGAATTTCGATTCATTTGAAAACTTACATGAAATAATTTTTATGTCCAAGATTTCATTGAGTACAATATAAATAATTTTTAGTTATTTTTATGATTCTGTTAGTATTGTTTTCATCAATATTTCAATGAAAATAAATTTTTTTTCATTTTTTTATTATTAGTTTTTTCATCTTTCATAACTTGCGATTATCACTTTTTTCTTTTTACCTAAAACAATCGTTAGTTTTTTCGATTTTAAAAAATTAAAAAAATATATAGCGATTGAGAAACGTGTTTGATTTCCAAGAAATAAGGGAATTAGAATATTAAAATTTTCAGATCTTCCTGAACTCAAAAAGTTATATCAGGAACGGCAAATATTTATTTATCGATAAACACGAAATTTCGAAAATGATAAACAATAGAAACAGTTCCTTTTTATTTTGTTGAATACATTATTCAGATTTCAAGATTTCACAGATTTTTATAACTGAATTCTCACAAATTAATGGAAGAAAAACCAATAAAGTTTAAAAATATTGCAAAAAAAAGGTTGATCCAAGTTTGAAAGACGACGATTTTCCTGAAAGATCAATGTTGTCAGCGGAAAATTTCTGCAGAAATCCTACGAAAAATCTAAAAGGACCTTGGTGCTATACTTTAGATCCTTCTCTTATTGACGACGAGTGCGCAATTCCACTATGCAATTACGGAGGCACGTATTGATTTTCATGTCGGAGGTGTCGGAAAAATATTTATCGAATTATTCGATTTGTCTGGCGAAACTCATATCTGCATTAAATCTAACGGTTTTGTAGATAACCTAACCTTGAATGAGAAAACTATAAATTCTAGTAAAGAATAACCAATATCAAGAATTTACGAAAACTAAAGAAAGAAAAAAAAATAAGTTATTCTGATCCAGAAATACAAAACCCAAGAAAATTTATTCTCATATTTTGAAAAAATTTATAACAAAATAATAAATTTGTTTCAACAGTGATTATTTATCATTTTATTTCTGACAATATTTCATTTATGGTTTTTCACGTACATTATGATTTTTCACGTACATATTTATGAAATTTTTTGTTTATAACAATTTAACAATATTATGAAATTCACAATGCAAACAGCACTCTTCTATTCCTATTTCCATTGCTGAGTGCATTCTTTTTTTCATCAGTTTCTTATTTCATCCACAAAAATGGAATGGCACTTTCCAGATTGCAGGGTTACAGGTTTGGGAACAGAATATGGTGGAGCACTGAACGTAAGCTCATCTGGAAAACAATGCCTATCGTGGGACAAACGACACAAAACCGCTCGAGGCAGAGTAAAATTTGGTCTTAAAATAATGTCCTATCACACTGCTGAACATTTTCATAAAAAATACAACTTAATTGTTTTAGACGACAAAGTCAGAAAAAAATAAGTTCCCTGAGAATTCTAGAATAAAGGCAAAATCTTACTGCAGAAATCCTGATGGTGACGAAGGAGGTCCTTGGTGTTATGTCGAGCAAGAAGATTTCGAAACTGTAGAAAAAGAATACTGTGATGTTTCTTTTTGTAACGATCGAGGTACATTTATTTAAACAAAAAACTAAATTATTTAACTTTAAGCATCGAAATTCATTATTTTCTATTTACATTTTTGTGAAAAAAATTTTTTGATTCTTGGAAAAAGATCTATTATATTTATTTTTAATTACTTCTTGTTTCAGATTGCCTGGTCTACACAAGAAATGCTTCTACATTTTCTACATTGATGAAAATCAATGAAACGTTGGGGAACATAACATTTTGGGTGAAGCTCTGGGATCCCCAAAACGAGCAAAATGTAATTATTTATATTTTGTTAAATAAATATGATTGTATCGATGATTTCCTTTTTCAGGGAGAAGCTAGAATTTTGCTTAGTTTATTACCTATTCCAACAACTGCAGAAAATATAGCTCAAAATTGGCGAGCTGGTGTGGAAATCGTGATATCTAACAAAGGCAGTGGAATATCGTTTCCAAAAATATATGCAAGTTTCAACGTTTTTTATTTAAAATTCAAATGTTTTGTAAAAAAATATTATCTTCACTCCCTTATTTTTGATTAAGTAATATAATCCTTGTTAATTCAAACAAATAATTACTTATTTTGCACAGTATCAGAGTTTTTATGAAATCATAGGACGATAATGCTTTTGAAAAAAGCCCTCGAATTTTGAAAAGCTCAGAATGGACTGAAATTTGGGTGACTTGGCTGGGTGGTTTCGTATCTGTTGGCTCGGGAAATTCAACAAGGCCTATTTTCACCGAAGAATACAAAGCAAAAAAAACATTGTCGTCCCAATTTCCTGACCAATTTTCGTACTACAGTTTGATGGGAACTGGTGTTTTGTGGAGCACTCCGTTTTGCCAAGAATGTAAGTTTACCTTGCTAGGAAAGCATGATTTTCCAATTTCAAAATTATCGTGTCCATTCTCATTTTATAGCAATAGTCTTTCATGAGGTCGTCTCAAAAAAAAAGTTCAATCCAGCAGAAAAATATATTCTGCCCATTTTGGTAATCAAAAACATTTATACATTTTTAGAATTTTTTTCAAAAGTTTTTCCAAAAATCTCACTCAAAATCATTGGAAATTTGGTTGACAAATGAAGTGAATTATAAAAAGTACACTGAAAATTTTGAGTTGTCATGAGGATCAACAGGAGTTTTAAAATATCTATCAGTTTAACATTTAATGAAAAAACACTGCAGATGTCAACAAATAAGGAACATTTGGAATTTTAGAAAACATAGGAACTTCAGTGACAAAACTACCAATAAGTGAATTGTAATTTTAACACTGCACGTTTTAGGTTATTATATAGGTCTTTAGCTTCCTAAAATAGGATTATATGACACTTTAAAAAAGCTTTTCCAAATATTGAAAAATTCTTATTAGTGAATTAGTCAGGTAGATAATCAAAATTATACTGCCATTTCTGAATAATTAAAGAGATATTCAGAATGTAAAATATTCTGGAATTTGGTATGCAAAAAAAAACAGTGAATGTAATAAAATTTGAGAAATATTGCATTTTTTTACATTCATACATTAATTATGTAAAAATGAACAATTTTTTAATAATTTTCATTTTTAATCAATTCATTTGAAAATGGACAAATATTTTAACAGGTCTTATGAAAATAAACATTTATTTCATTTGAAAACATCTTATTCTTTTCCAAATTAAGATTTTAAAATATTTTGACATTCAAAATATACTTATATTTTCACAGGTCTTCGATGGTGAAATTTTATTATTTGATTTGACATTAAATTAGAAAATGAAAAAATATCCTTACAGGTCTTTCATTTATATGAAAAGATTAAAGGTTCGAAAAATTTAATAATTTTTTATTTAATTATTAGTTTATCTTTAACTTTTCTCGTTATAGCCTGCGAAACGCTTGTAACTTTTGGCACTAAATTCACGAATTTGTGGCCTTTTCACCCAAACAACGGCTCGAACGAGGTGCAATTCAACGTTCGTGCTGGGCAGAACATAGTCATTCGATTGTACACGAATCCTGTAAAATCATTCCCATGCTACTCAGTACGTTACCCAATTCAAGCAGGTGAATTATTAATGAAGAACGAAATCAAAATCAACATAGCTTCTCTAAATAAAAAAAATTCATGAGAATCAATGAATTGATTGATTTTAACTAAAATTGATAGTATCAAGTCGGAAAAAGTAGTATTTGAAAGATTTTAGAAAATTAATTCTTTACTTCAAGGGGGCGAAAAAATTTTGCTCTCAGAAGTTTCGATTATGTAAATGAATAATTTTACTATGAAAAAAAAAAAAACAGTATTCTATTTTGCAAGCTATAAGAAAAATTTGCAATGTAGAATTTAACAACTGCCTGAAAACTTTGTCGAAAAAGTTTATTTTTTTGTATTTTTCAGGGATTGTGATTTTCGGACTGAAATTATTAGTCAATTATCATGAACTACACAAAATTTTCTATTTCATGAAAAGTCATTTTTTGTGTTTGCTAGTTTCAATAGTAGATTTTTTTTCAATATTTTGATATTATAATTTTACTGAAATGAATAACTTATAAGTAAACTTTAAAATATTCAGTTAAAAACTTTATAGTATAAAAGTGATTGAAAAGAAGTAGTTGTATAATTTTCAAAGTTTTACATAAACTACTCAAAATCTTTCGTTTTTAATATTAAAAAATTATTTGTTTTTTTCAGCATTCCTACAAATCATAACTGTATTTTTAAAAATAAAATAATCATCGCGATAATAATTTTTTTTTATTGATTCTAGATAATAATTGGCGATTCTGATACGTTATCAGTAGTGTATCTTGAAACAGAACAATCCAGCCGGCAATACCTAAAATCCGTTTCTGCAAAAGGTCTTCTAAATTTTTGGTCTTGGAGAGCATTTGTTATCAGGTACAATCAAATCAGAGGATTTGAAATGAAAACTGATTTTGCGACTGAACTGAATTAAGTGCCAGAAAATTTATCGGATTACCAAAAACTGCAATTAGAAAATTTCTAAACGTTTCTTAAAAGTATCCGAAAAATTCATATTGTCTTAAATTAAAGTCAACATTTTGGATTAACATAATGAAAATGCTTACATTATTTGTTTTTCGAAAAATTTATTATTCTTGTTTATTTTGTACGCTTCATTTTTTAATTTGAAAATGAAAAATTTTTCGTGTTTCGTTTTGTGCATTTCAGTTTTTCATTCGTTATCTGAAAGAATGGACTTAGTTTTTTATTTCTCTTTGATTTTTTGTACTTATTTGTAATTGTAGTAGTTTTTCAAATTTTAATACTTCCTTTTACAGAACGTATTATAATTTCCTCAAAAAAACATTTAAATTCATATATAAGAAGCATTTAATAAAAATGGCATAAATCTACAAAATACAATAATAAATAAGTATAAGTAACGAAATTACATGACTTTTGGCCATTTTTACACATTTTCATACTAACTAAATAATGTTAATTTTTTTGAAAATACAGCTCAAAATGTTTTTCTGCATTTTTGAAAATTTGTATACATCTTTGTCGATACGTTCAATTATTTTTATGAAGTTATTATAAAAAAGTTTTCCTCTCAGGGAAAAACACGTGGCGTCTAATTTTCTTTCATTTTACTTATTAAATTTGCATTTCGAATAAATATTTTCGAAAATTAACTTACATAAGTTTGTTTTCACATAAGAATTTTCAGTGGCGTTCCTAGGAGAATGAGCGCCTGGGGTAATGAATGATTTGCCGCCCCCCCCCCTCTCGTTTTATACTTTTTTTATACAAACAAACTCCGTAGTTGAAGTTCCGTAACAATTTTCTAGATTATTTTTCACAATTAAACGCAATTTCACAATTAATTTCAAATAAACGCAAATTCACGTACATATTCGTAGATCACTGAACAATCCCTATGCGTCGTAGAATATATAGTATGGATACTAAAATTTCGAATGAGAAAATTCAATTTTTCAATTCACTCTCAATCAAGTGATGTTAGATTTTGAACTGTATCAAAAACATTTTCCTGAATTCTAATTTTTGAATTTCCCTCAATTCTTGTCTTTTCGACTTCTGGAGATATTCCGCGATTTTTGTGTTTCAAGTCCCAAACTTTAGAAATACAGAGCCTGAAGTTTTTCAAACCTGATTTTCGTAAAATCACGAAGAAAATTAGGCACATGATAAATTTTTTTTTTTTTTTGATTTGCTGGAATAGAATGAAAAATTATGAATGCTGATCTTTTTTATGTTTATAAAGTCATGTTATTGATGTTCAATTATATAATATACAGGGTGCGCCACCAAAATCCGGACAAATTCAACAAAAAATTCATTACAAATATTTGTCATGAATAAATTTATTTGAATAAAAACCTTTTTACATG
>JAPYZL010106195.1:0-11169 GCA_030522825.1 Platygaster orseoliae
AAGCTTCAATCTGATTGGTCACATGAGCTTGGACAGGTCTAGAAACTCGGCGGCTGCTTTCGCTCCGCCGAGGTGACAAATCGGGGGGTACGACTGTAAGTCCTTAAAATTCAGTTAACAATTTGTTGGATCATAAAATCTTAATTTATCTTAAAATTAAAATATCTTGTTTTATACATTTTTAATGAACATTGATCAATTTTCAAGCTATAAGATTTTTAATTCGAAATTATTCAATATAGTTTTTTTGAAAATTCTGCTAAATAATTGGTTTTTACAATTACACGTTTTCAATAAAAACTGCTAGATCGCAATCCGATATTGAAATTTTTATATAAAAACATTTCTATTACAGGTGAAATGAAATAATAGCGTTTGCAATAAATATGACCATACACAACAAAAAACTGAACATTTTTATATAAATTATGAAACACTAAAAATTACAAACCAAATTTTAATTTGTGAATACAATATCAAAACGTTAACTGGTTGACAAATTTCTTTTTTCTGAAGCCAGGATTGCTGTTATTTTTATTTAAATTATGAATCCTGGAATTATATTTAAATTTGATATTTTCACCTATTTTCGTTATTAATATTATTAAGTCAACGCATTATTTCGTTATTGTTTGTATTTTCATTGATTTTCTGATTCATTATTCTTGTTTTTGTTATTTTCACATGAAATAACAATTAATTTTACCCTAATTTCAGGAAGGATTTAATTTAGGACTTAACTTAGGATTAAGGATTTAGTTGAAAACGAGATTGTAATTTAGGATTAATTTTGCAGGTTCGACCTAAAACGCCTATTTTGCAGCAAACAATGCAGGTCGTCCAGTTAATTCCGCCGACATATCAAACCGCGCCAACGCAACTCGTGACGCGAACGCATCATCTCTTTGGAAATCAGCAGATCCAAATTGCGTCCACCAAAACTGCGAAACAGCCGCCGCAAATTTTGCCAAAACCACCGCATCAGCAAGCGCCTGTTCAACAGCAAAAACAGAGAACCACCACTACAATAACCACCAATCAAGTACGTAATTTTTTACGTTCCATCAATCGAAAATCGTGCAGTACTATTTTTTATACTATTTAAAATTGTTTTCATCAATGTCTGATGTGATTTGTTGTTTAAGGTAACGCAGCAAACACAGCCTCAGCTGGTTTTAGCTGGACCCCAGCAAAATCAAGCAACCATGATTCCTACAGCGCAGGGACTTCTCCTAAACCAGGTTAGATAATTTTTCAAAACATAATTTTACCTTCCATCATGCTTGGTTTCGCATGAAAAATCATTCATGTCATCGGCGATTGATCATAATGTATCATGATTTTGTTTCATCACGTTTTCCCCACTGGTGTTAGTGTGTTTATTGTGTTTTATTTCAGGTGATTCTCGATGATTTTTTTGAAAAATAGAGCCTCTGGTGTAATTTTGAATTTTACCATGAAAAGCGTAGTTTTGTTTTTAAAAATTTCAAAATTTTCCAAGACGTTATTAGAGCTTTAATATTTACATGTTTCTATAATTCAACGATAAAAAATATCACTTATAATTCCAATCTTGAAATTCTTAAGAATTCTTCATAGTTGTTACATTTTTTAACATAAAAAGTATGGAATTTGAATCCCCAAAAATGACTTTGTTTTGGATTCTCCAGTTTAAAAGTAATTTGAAATATTGAAAACCTTTTTTCCTTTTTGTTTTTTCGAAAAATGTATGGCAGTTTTGTAAAGTTTCCGTTATTTTGGTATTTTACCAAGTTTGGTACACAGGTCTTGCCATCGACGGGTCCTGTAATTATGCAACAGCAGCCAGGTGGTGTCCAGTTGATTCTCAGGACACCGCAACATGCTCAACAACAAACAACTGCGCAGGTGATGGTTTCGCATTTTCCCACAATCACAATTTTCACGCACACCTCATTTTAATCTTCATTGCAAAAGCGACTAATTACCGTTACATGTATTAATACCTGCAATCCAAACTGCTTCGTTTCTAGCATTAGCCACTCATAATCAATTTTTTACATTTTCAGTTCAACTGTGTTCTACAGCCCCTGTAGAAAAATTTATAGCCCCCAAGCAATGTATTAACAAATGTTGAAAAATTACTTATAAAATATTCATTTCCACCCCAAGTAATTGAAATATCGTACATGAAAATGAAGAAAATAAATTATTTGTGGTATCTTTTTCATATTGTATTTTCAAATGTAGAATAGGAATGTTGGAAAAAATGAAAATTTTGTTTCAGATGGCGCAGCAACAATTGCTTAGAGTTGTTACTGCGCAAGGGGTGCAATTGCAAAGTATCACGCCGACGTTTTTTGCGCTCTCAAATGGCTTTCCTACATCGGCGACACCGGTTATGAGGCATACACCTTCTAGTCCAGCACCAGGTACTTAAACCTGACTTTTCGTTACACTTCACATTCTCCTTTTGCGTGAAAAATGAGAATTGGCACGTTGGTTTTGTTGCAGCAAACACCGGTAATAACAGCCCGATTGTGATACAAAACGCGATGGTACAAAATCCTGGTCATCAAATGAGCCAGCAAAACGCCCCGGTAGTTTCAACGCCCAATTCCATCCATTCTCAACCTACGATGATGGAGCAAAACATTTGTCCTCCACCGAAACGAAAATCCAAACCAAAGAAAAAGGCGAAGAAGAAGGAAGAGGAAGCGCCGAAACTCGATTTAGCCAGTATCATGAAAATTTCTGGCATTGGAGACGACGACGACATGTTTGACAATGATATAGTCACTACTGAACAGGAACAGCCTGCTGTCGAATCCTTGTCTGTCCCAATGGTAAGTCATTTTTTGAAGTAGAACTACGTCTTTCTCCGCGTTTTGGGCCTGAATTTTGAGCCCCAAATTTCAGGTTCCCAATTCACAAGGCCCAAATTATTTTTGGGCCTTCTGGATTGGGCCCAAATAGTGAACCCCAATTTCAGGTTCCCAATATATCAGGCCCAAATTATTTTTGGGCATTCTGGATTAGGCCCAAGCAGTAAGTCTCAAATTTCAGGTTCCCAATTTATCAGGCCCAAAATAATTTGGGCCTTGTAAATTTGGGACTTATTAATTGGGCCATACATTACAATGGCCCGATATAAGTTAATTGAATTTAATTAAATTTAATTGGTGGAGGTATTTTTGAGATAAAACTTGTCACTTGTTGACGTAGTTCTACGTAATGGCACAGACTTTCTGTGCCTTTGTCTAAGTTTTTTTTATAAGAAAGTTTTTCAATTCTCAATTTCTAAGTAGATTAGAAATTGAGATATTGATAAGAGGATTCAGTTTCGCTTCAACCTCGACAAAGTTAATAAGTATTAGAAATTTCTGTTTCTGTTCCCCATTTTTGATTTCATGAACTGATTGAAGATATGCAATGAATAAAGATGTATAATAGTTTTTATTTTCTTATCCTTTTATTTATCTAGGTTTATAGTATTTCTTGATTTTGATATGTTGAAAAATCACACGAGAATTTTTTTTCTAAGATTTGAATTATTGATTTAAAATTTGAATCAGAATTTTTGAATTTAGAATTCAAACTTTACAATTTAAATCAGAATTTCTGAATTTAGAATTCAAACTTTAGAATTTAAATCAGAATTTATGAATTTAGAATTCAAATTTCAGAATTTGAATCAGAATTCTCAGAGTTTTTAAATTCTTGAATTTTTTCACTGAATTCAGTGAATTCTTGAATTCATAATTTAAATTTAAGAATATGAATCAGAATTTTCAGAATTCAGTGGAGTTTCACAGTGAATTCTTCCAATTTGTTCTTTCTTTCAGTGAATTTTCGAATTTATAATTTGAATCAGAATTTTTGAATCTAGAATTAAAATTTCAGAATTTTTGAAATTAGAATAAAAATTTCAGAATTTGAATAAGAGTTTTTGAATCTAGAATTCAAATTTCAGAATTTGGATCAATACTTTTGAATTCAGAATTCAAATTTCAGAATTGGAATCACCATTTTTAACTTTAGAATTTCTAATTTCAGAATTTAAATCAGCATTTTTAACTTGAGAATTTCAAATTACAGAATTTGAATGAAAATTCTCAGAATTTTTGTATTCTTGGATTTGAAAAAATTTCCTTGTTAAGGGCTTCGTCGAATTTGTTTTTTTTCTTATTATTTTTTATTATTCTGAGATAAAACTCGTCGCTTGTTGATGTAGATCTACGTAACGGCACGGACTTTCTGTGCCTCCGTCTAAATTTTTTATTCTTGATAATCATGTTATTCGAATAATGACAAAACTTGTGTTCAAGTTTTCGATTTTCCCAGTAAATTTTATTATAATTAATATTTATCGTCGACGTTTCGAGCCCATTTTGTCCTTCTCAAGACCTAAATCACAATCGATTCAATGGTTTTAAACATCAATGGCTATAAAAAAAACCCTATCATACAATAAAAATTACAAAAGAAACTCATGTCGTCCATTTCGAGCACCTTTAAAGTATTGCAAATAGTCAAATTAGTTGACATGATCATGTTACTTCATTAATTGTTAAGAGTAATTGTATATTTCTTCACTAGTGTGGAAAAGTGTTTTTTAACGAATCTGAGAGTTGTCGAATTGAGAAATGTCAGTTTTGCATTGCCCGAGCGTGTGGAAAAGTGGCCTTTTCCGCACGGCGTTGAATAAAACCAATTGTCGCAAAAACTATTAAATATTTTCATGTTGAAGTTCACATCATACTCCTCACAAATGTAACGTGTCAAGAGTCAAGCAATACTGATTATCATTCCCGTGTTGTGTCTATAATATAAGAATTTTATCGCGAATATTCCCGCAATTACAACAGATTTTTCAAAGTCGTGGTCCTTGGAAAATACAAATACAACACTACTCTTTATCTATCATAACTCCAAATTCATCAGCAATAATCAACTAAAAAAATTCATATCATCGTTCAATTTAAATCAAGGAAGTACGAAATCCTTTATCATCATTTCTTAATTTAATTGATAAACAATACTTTTATATAAATTTTATTTATATTCACTCTATGTTCCTTGATTCTTTTTTCAATGTATCTTTGAGTCTGACCAATATATATTTTGTCACAAACCTGACATTTAATTTTATAAACTAAGTTTGACTGTTTTCCTTTTTTCACAATATCCTTTCCGAGTGTTACAAAATTATTACGTTTATTTCCATAAACGTTGTTAATTTGGATCCGCCATTTTGAATTTGTGAAATTTGATAACAAATTCGTGATCTGCGACCCAAAAAACCCCTGTACACAAATATTTGTGAACATTCAACATTGATAAGTTGCTTTATTCAAAAGTGTCAAAATGAGCAAAAAAATTTTGGCTTCGAGCCGTCATTTTGGATGCTGCCATTTTGAAATTTGAGGAACCAACCCATAGGTTTTGAAGGAAAAGGTCCATGGATGCAAAAAATGTATGAATTTGAGGTCTTGAATAGCGATTTCGATGTGAAACTATTAAAAAAGAAAATTTTTTTTCCAAAATTTCGTGTTTTTTGTTAAATAAACTTATGTAATTTGTTAATTATGCCTTTTTTTTGTTGCAAATCTGCTTGCACCGATCAAAAACTGAGAAAATTTTACTTATATATAGACTAGTCTCGATTTTTTTAACGTCCGATTAGATACTGAAAAGAACCTGTTAAAAAGAGTGTAGAAGAAGTGTCCAGTTGGGCGTTAATGGGTTGAACTTCTTCTCTATTTTCTCTGAATAATAATGAACATAGGGTAAAGGTGAAAATTGTCTATCATCTATTTCTCTTTCTGTCCTGTATCCAATTCTTTCTCTTTCTTCTAAAGTCCTTATTCTATTGACTACTACTTCTTCAATAAGAGAATCAGGGTAGTCATTCTCCTGTAAAATACTTCTCACTCTATTGATAGTCTCATTATGAAATTCTTTACTCGTCAGTTTTATAGCTCTGTTCACAAGTCCCACAATTGTGCTAGTTTTATAAGATAAAGGATGTGTGGAATAGTGGTATTACTCTTGACAATTATTAATGAAGTAACACATTTAAACACATTTAGTAAAACATTATCCACATTAAGAATGCCAAAACTCTCTTTTACACTACAGGAACAACAACCCATTTACAACAACGTTCCGCAGCAACAACAAAATGCCGTGGCACCACCAGCAGCTCCTTCGAATGCTCCGCAAAATTCACAGCACGAAGCCTCCGACAACAGCCAACTGATAAGCCAGCTGCAAATCCCTCCCCAAAATACAATAAGCGGACAATTGCGATTGTCGGTGAACGAGGATGGGAACATTGTGCTGCACCACATACCGGAGCCGAATCAACCAGAGATCGACCCAGCGACGGCCCAAGCCCTCGTGCGAACCCTGTCCCAAAGCGGCGGGCAAATTTCCCAGCTTTTGGGACAACAGGCCCAGACAAAAGCCGCGAAAGCGCCCCCACCGTTGGCGGCGGCGAGTCCTCGCATCACGAGCCCGCAGCCGGTCGTTTCCTCGACCACGGCGCAAAACTCGGCGACCTCGCCGTCGAATCAGCAAAACGCGGCGAAAGGCGTCGTCGTCGCCAAGGGACGCGGCGACTTGGTGAAAATCGTGTACCAGCAAAAGCAACAGCAGCAACAGCTTTCCAAGAGCCAGAGCGTACAGCAAGTCAAAGGCGTCCAGCAACAGCAATCGAGGATCAAAAACACTTTTGGCGCCGTGATTCCGAACAAGCAGGTACTAAAGGGTTTTCAACAAAAACTGCTGCAACCACTCACGTTTTTTTAAAATCTATATCTATAAATGTGAAAGTCTGTACTTTGTTCCTCTATAACTTAAAAAATTCTGCACCAAACGTCCTGAAATTTTGCACGGTTATTTATCACGTTCGTCGGAAGGTTATTGGCATATTTTTATCAACGAGCTTATATTTACTCCCTCAACTACATCCCCGCTGCACACACAGAAACACACACATACATACAATGTCACAAAATTAACAAATGTCACAATATAACAATATCTCAAAATGTGACAGAATATCACAAAATCACAACATGTCATACCATGTCACAAAATCACAAAATGTCATACCATGTCATAAAATATCATAAAATCACAACATGTCACAAAATTACAAAACATTACAAAATATTACAAAATTCAACGAAATATCACCAAGTATCACCAAATCACAAATGTCACAAAATATCACAATTTCACAGAATATTTTACAATCACAAAATTTTACAAAATATCACAAAATGTTACGAAATGTTACTTATTCATCTCAAAATGTTACGAAATCTCGAAACTTCACAAAATATTATAAAACATCACAAAATTAAATTTTTTTTGTTAATAGAAAATCTATTTCAAATCAAAAAATTATTTTCAATTTTTATATTTGCAGGATTACATTGTTTTGTTAAATGAACATATTTAGAAAGCATTTGTTAAATAAACAAATACACACTCATGTAGTTAAAAATCAGATAAATTTAGTACAAACACAAAAATAAAAAAGATATTGATCAATAAATGATTTGTTAGAAAAGTTGATAACTACACGTTTATGTATCAAGCACGAAAAAAATCTCTCAATTTTATTCGTTTATAGAAAATCTATTTTAAATCCAAAATTTTATTTCAAGTTTAAGTTCTAAGTTCTAATTTCAATCTAAGTTTCTTGGTTTCTTCTAGTCTTTCTAATCTTTTAAATTAAGTTCTAATCTTCCCTAATATTTTTGGTTTTTTTTTTTTTTAATTATTTAGCTTGCCTGGATATTTAAGATTCTAAAAATAATATTTTGTATGATAAAACAGACAAATGAATTTTATTTCAAATGTGAAAGAAATCATAATATTCAATAAGATTTAATTTATTCAGTAACAGATATTGCTATACAAAAAACACAATTCTTAAAAATAAAATTCACAATTAATATTGAAGGAACGATCGATACAATATAAATATTCTTTTGTCTGTTATAATCCATTTGAAACTTAGATTGTTTATATTAAGCTAGACAACGTTTGCCATTAAGACAATTATAATGAAAATATTGTCAATATAGTGTGAATAAGTGATGAAAAATTAGAAATTTCATAGACTATTTATCGAACTTACTCTCATTAGAATTATAGTTTGCAAATATTTTTTAATATGAAATTTCTAAATATTCAATTATGCGTAGCGAAGCTCGCGGGGACAGCTAGTTCTATCTGTTTTTCATTTCAGATTCAACAACAGAAAACAGTGAAAAGCTGCACGACAGTTCAGAGGAACGTGCACATGGTGAAAAACAGCCAAAACGTGCAACAAATTGGTATGCAAGAATTGGAGCCTCAAGCCGTGCCCATTTTCCATCAAAACGTGACGCACACGGTGCAAACTCAAAACGTCCAGCACATATTCGAGCAAAACATGCAAAGCGGCAACACTTTGGTGCAAAATTGTTCGGACGCGATAAAAGTTGACATGAGCGTGCAGCAGGCGATAAACGTTTTGCAGCAAAACATCGGGACGAACGTGGAGCATCACAATTTGCAGTTCGCTACAGCGGCAGATGTAAATTTGTTGGCTCAGCAACAGCAAGAGCACATCAATCACAGTTTGAGGATACAACAGCAACAACAACAGCAACAGCAGCAACAAGAAGTCAAAATCAATAATCAGCATTTCGAGCATATTCATCATCAACAGCAACAACAACCAAGGATATTGATTTCCAACAACCCGTGCTACGACGTTCCAAAAACCGAAATCCATCAACAACAAACCTCGAATATGATGGCCTGTGCTCCTAAATTAAATCCCAACATTCTCAACACCCTGACGCACTTAAATCCGAATGACCAGTTGTTGATAGCAATGGCCGATGGGCAAATGCGAGTACTCAGCCAGCAATATTTGCAGCAATGTCTGTCTGGGCAGTTGAATTCCCAGGCTCAACCGCAGCAGCAGCAACAGCAACAACAGCAGCAGCAGCAGCAACAACAGCAACAGCAACAACAACAAAAAACTCAAGGCCAAAGTCAGCCGCAGAAAATTGTGATTGGAGAACCAGATTCGAGCAACCAAAACCTCCAGGGTGTGCAGATAAACACGCCGACAAGTCAGATTATCGTCAACAGCTCTGGCGGTGCGCCTACGATTCAGAACAACATTCAAAATATCGTGGTGCAAGCGTCACCGTCGCAAATGCCGCACCAGATACAAATTCAAAACGCCAATTTCCCGGCGCAGTTTATAGATCAGCTGAACCAGCAGCAGGTGAAAAGTTTCTCAAGCAGTGGCCAAGCTGGCGCGACGACGACCATTACGACGACGACTACGACCACAACGGCAACGGTCAAGAAACCGAAATCGGGATCTAAGAAAAAGGTCACGAGTCAGGGTCAAGGGGCTGGCCTCAATGCACCGGTTAGTTTTCTTTATTTCATATTTCTCAAGTTCCAAACGTCCAAAAATAAACGAAAAAATAAAAAAATGGTTTTATTATTCCTAGTTGTAGAATTAATTCATAATAATTGATTTTTAACAAATATTATTTACCATTTCTCATTTTTTCCAATTTTATTTATGGGTGGAAATAGGAAATTAATTTTTTTTCGTTTATTTCATAAACTTTTGGAACTTCTGGCACATTTTATTTATTTATTTATTTATTTATTTTTTTTTTGGAAAATATATTAAATAATTCAAAATTTTATTTCTAAATTTTAAGCATTAAATTACATTGTAAATGATAATGAAAAAATTTAAAATCAAATAAAAATATTACACACATTTTTTTTTAAGTAATCAAGACTTTGATTAAGAAATACACTGAATACTTAAATTGATAAATACTTGTTAAAGGTTAAATATTAAATGAAACCTTGAGTGTTAGTTAGAAAATGAATTGGAAATGCATTAAATACATAAATTAATGAATTACTAATTATTTATTATTCAATGAAATACCTAAATCGATCAAGAAATACAAATAATAATAAAATATTTAATAGTAAATGAGATACCATAATAATTTAATAAAATATACGAATCCCATAATAAAATTACGCAATCCGGTTGGATTGCGACCGTCGTATGATTATAATAAAAAATCTAATAGCGATAATGATAATAAAAATAAGTAAAAGTAATAAAAAAATAAGAAAAATGTAGTGACTTGAATTTCTATAATTCAATGCTCCAGGATTCCATTGGAACAATTTTTTTTCTTGCTACATTAGCGAATATATCTATAATTATAATAATTCAGTTTAAGAAAAAATTATTCAAAAGCTAGGATAGTTGTTATTTTGAATATCAAATTTCGTTCAACTTTGACAACTGACATGAAATCTGGAAAAATTTTTCCAAAATTTGTATAAATACTCGAATAATATGAAAAATACTGAAAGTATTGGAAAAAAAAAACAATATCTAGGCCTCAGCGATGAGAAAATCACCAAAATCGAACTCTATCATAATATTTTTAATATTTCGTTTTTAATATTATTATTAAAAACGAATATGGAAAATATGTGACTCTTAAATTTTTTTGACTTTGAAAGTAAATTCTGAGTGTAAAAAATTTCAAAATCTACCAAAATTTTGTTTTTGATTATTCAAGACATTGATTAAGAAATACACTGATTACTTAAATTAATAAATACTTGTTGAAGGTTAAACAATATATGAAATCTTGATTGTTAATTCAAAAATTAATTGGAAATACATTATATATTTAAATTAATAAATTCTTAAATTTCTATTACTAAATGAAATACCTAAATTGATCAAGGAATACAGATAATTACAAAATAATGCATTCAGTAGCAGTAATGATAATATAAATAAGTAAAAGTTATGAAAAATTTAGTGACTTGAATTTCTAGAATTCAATGCTCCAAGATTCCAAGTTTGATAAGATTCCTAGCATTTTCAAAGATAATAATTTTACTTGATTATTCACTAGGTTGGAACAATTTTTTTTTTTTGCTACATTAGCGAATATATTTATAATTATAATAATAATTCAGTTTAAGAAAAAATTATTTTGAAGCTACAGTGGTCCCCCCCCATACCGGTACCTCTCGTACCGGGATTTTTTCGTTAACTCCCACCATGCGCCGCTCCCACTCACCAGCTTGAAAGCTACCCACCCAGGGCCG
>JAPYZL010106202.1:0-14272 GCA_030522825.1 Platygaster orseoliae
TTATTAGAAATTGGAATATTTGTAAAACACTGAAGATGTTATTTTCGGCCCAAATGAATGTTAAAAATATACGCCAGTTCTGCTGGTTTTAAAATACAATTTTGTGTTTTCTTGTTGTTTACATTGTATATAACGACAACCCTAAAGGGGTCCCTTTAAGCAGATATTTTATTGGGGTCCTTTCTGGACAAGTGAGCAGAAGCTGACCATCTGCATGACGCCATTAAGATTCACACAACGTTGGAAAGGATCAATTTTCATATTTTCATCATCAACAATGGTTTAGCTGTGACTCGCTCGTCACATCCCTGCTGAAAAAATCCAATTGGATTTCCAACTGAAAATCCAATTGGATTTTTTCAGCAGGGATATTACACTGATCTGATTCAGATTAGTGAAATATTATGTTATTTTGTTTGTAAACAGTATGTTATTTTTTCAGAAAACATTTTTACAAGAGGTGGCAGGCCGCGACCCAATACCAGCTAGCCCCGCCCCGATGCCCCCAGGTGGCCCAAACCTGGCGACCCCAGATAGGGCCATCATGGCGCCCCCAGGTGGCCCCAACCTGGCGCCGGCGCCCACTCAACCGGTACGTGTAAAGGAGGAAGCGCAAGAGGAGGACCCTGGAGATTTCCAGGGTCCACAGTTTATGGAGTGGCGAGTTACACGAGGAAAGTAAGCCACTCCAGTGGACCCTGGAGATTTCTGGGGTCCTCGGGATTATTATACCGTATAATATGTATGTACAATATGTATGTTCTACATTCTTAACAATAAATATTCCTTTTTGATATATTTAGTGTGTTCTTTTTTGTAATTTTAAGCCCTTGGAACACCCATATCAGGATATATAACCAGCTTACATTGTTCATGCAATTTCGGTTTTCTCAAATGTGCAGACCTCGGCTTTTTCAGATTTTTGGCATAGTCAATCTTAGACTTACTTTCATAATAATTCAGCAATAAAAATCTAAGTGGATCAAGAAACTCGCGAAATACGAATTTTTATTTAGACTTCTAGTTAAAACAGCTAACATTGTTCATGAAATTTCGGTTCTCTTAATTCCGGAACAGGCACAAAACGCTGATATTTTGCATAATCAATCTTTGACTTATTTTTATCGTAATTAAGCAATAAAAATCGTGATTGCTAAGGAAACTCGCGAAATACGAATTTTTATTTCAACTACTAGCTAAAAGAGCTAACGATGTTCATGAAATTTCGGTTTTCTCAAATGTGCGGACCTTGGATTTTGCAGATTTTCTGCATAGTCAATCTTAGACTTACTTTCATAATAATTCAGCAATAAAAAACCTATGAACAACTTGATCAAACTTAAAATTTGCTGAAAAGTCATTGTATGAAAATAATTAGTATGTGATTGACAGAACAAATAATATAAGTTTTCGACATAAAAGAGTTTGTATTATAAAAAAAAACTCTCAATTATTGAGCATATACGCTCAAAGTTGACCATCATTTCAAACGCTCAAGTTTGAGCGAATAGGGTAAAGTTCAGCGTAACGGTTGAGCGTTTGAAATGATGGTAAATTTTAAGCGTATACGGTTAAGTAGAGCGTAATGATTAACGTTGAACGTTTGAAATAATACTGAAAATTAGGGGTATGCGCTCTGCAAAAAGATTGCCATACAAACATTTTTCAATATTATACATAATATGTGTGTGTGTGTGTGTACATTTTCCATAGTACAACATAAATTAGATCATATTTACGGTTAGAGCCTATAGACGCAACATGTACCTACCAAATAAAAAACTGCTTCTAACCGGATTTGAACTTAAGTTCTCTGGGTGAGAATCCGTACTTGATACCACTGGGCCATTTAAGGTATCACATTCAAGTCTGAAAAATTTTCTCTACTGTGAATTCTAAGGAGTAACCATATTTAAAGATTAGATGAGTCTGTTATCGAAATGTGGTTCAACACACTGTACAACAAAAGTTAGGTCGAAAATTATAATGAAAAATATATCGATAGTATTAGCCCTGATTAATATACTCCGCAAGGAATTTTTTTTGTTGGCTCGATGAAGTTTTTTATAGATTATTATAGTTTACAACTCTCAAATCGCCATTTTCGACACGCTCCAGAAAACGAGTTTTCAGGCTTTCGCCCACGCCGCCTCTTTTGTGAGCCATGCCGGACGCTGATTTTCTACGAGTCACCAAGAAATCCGGAAATATTTAGATAATCAAGCGGGGAACTACTAGCACAGCGTCCTCCACCTCATCACAGGTACTTGGAGATTTCTGACAAATATTTTTGGGTTTCAAAATGGCGAGGGTCAAAAAGAAAAAAGACGATGATTTCGTCGACGCTACGAACGAGGCCTTCATTCAGACCATACGAATAACGAAACTTCCCCCTTTTTACCACCAAGACCCGGAGTTCTGGTTTACACAAGTCGAGGGCTCATTTTCAACCCAAGGCATCGTGAGCGACGAGAAGAAGTTCAAGTACATAGTGTTACATGCGGACCCCGAAGTTGTGCCACATATCCTCGCGATCGCGAAAAATCTGCCTAAAAAGACAAATACGTCACGATCAGACAGAAAATATTATCCGTTTTCTCAGACACGGACGAGATGAAACTAAAAAAACTGATACGTAGGCAGAGTTTTGTCGGCAAGAAACCCTCTCACGTCCTACAGAGAATTCGCAACCTCGTGGGCATCAAGTTTTCTGACAACGTCTTGCGCACCCTGTTCCTCGACAATCTGTCCGAAAACATACAGACCGCCATTGCCGTCGCCAGATCTACACCCCTCGATGAACTCGCCCTGATCGCCGACAGCATGGTGGAGATCCGAGGGACTTCGACCAACAACCCCCATCAGGACGCCCCTTGCCAGGACACACACACAAGGACACCAACGCCGCCTTACTGAACCGGATTTCGAGGTTGGAGACAAAAATAGGGCAACTATTGTCTATCAGCGGACGTTCAAGGTCACTAGATCCAGATGGAGCCTGTTCCAGAAGCAGACCCAGACCGAGGAACGACTCCTGGTGCTACTACCATAACGTCTGCTGGGAAAAAGCGCGAAAATGCAGGGACCCGTGCAGCTTTAAGCACACGGAGGAGAAAAAAAACTAGAGCCGTCGTCCCGGGTCCAGGCGGTCGAAGACGACGTCCACGGAAGAAACCGCCTCATGATCACGGACAAAAGATCAGGATTTGAATTTCTCGTGGACACCAGAACCGACATCTCGGTCCTACCCTAGGGATTATACCCACGCCAGAGCAAATCAGGGAAATTCACTCTCTACGCCGCCAACAACACCGCCATCGAGACCTACGTGGAGCGCCTACTCACCTAGGACCTCAGGCTTCGATGCCAACTCAACTGAGCCTTCATCGTGGCCAACGTCGCCCACCCTATCATTGGCGCCGATTGCCGCGTGAGTCAGTTGAGTTATGAGTTCTCGCACAAATATCACCAGAATCGAATGTTTAATCGAAATCAAATACTCACAGATATGGTACTGCGGTATCAGATTGTGTATTGTAGTTGTTTTTTAAATTTAATTTCATTAAAACAAGAAAAATGTAGCACATGGGGTATCAATATTGCCACATTCCGAGCATTGTGGGGAATCAGTGTTCGTAACTTTTTATCTTCGTTCCTTTTCTAGCGCTCAATTAAACATATGGCTGTCGTTGTTTAGTAGTACTAAAGTACTACGAATTACGAACACTGTGGGGAATACTTGTATCGAAGTATCGATACTATAACCAGCGATATTCAACATTTTTCATAACCGTCTTTTAACACGGCTTTTTTCGCGTAGCGTCAGTCGTGTTTTCGGCAGTTGTTGGTTAAAAATGAATCAAAAACAAGAAGAAACAGCCATTTTTGAGAATTCGACGAGGTAAGTATTTTGCATGCAAAATTCAATGTTAATATTACCTTTATTTCAAAGTCTCATTTTGTTTTGTTTTGTTTTGTTTTTTTTTTTCATAGATGTATTTGGACAATAAAGGAGCCATGGCAAGGGAAAGTCGACGGCCATCTTCGTTTACATTCACTGTTCCAGTTTTTCAACCATTTTCTTCCCCAAACGTTGCGATGGCGCCGCAAACATGACCAATTTTGTAACCGGCGCAATTTGTGATCGGGGCAGCGCCCACATTGCCACCATCATATTTTAATTTCGGAGGCTATCGGTTGGGCAATGAACAATCGGATGCTCCCGCTCCTCAACCCCCGAACCAACCAATTTGAAACTTCAATATGCCCTCCACCGTGCCTCCGGCCGCCGTTTATCGGCCTATACAACCATCTTTCGCATTTGCGTCGGCAAATGCCCATCGACAGCCGGTCACCTGGGCTACTCGTCAACCCCCGTCAGGCTCGGCTTTTAATTTCAACATGGCCCCTGCTGCGCCGCCATCGCCAGATCAACGAGCTGTACTAGCGAAACGAGCACCGGTTGAGGAGAACAAGGGAAAGAGAGGTAAATGGAAAAATGAAAATTGTTTTAGAAACAAAATTGGTCTATTAAAATGCTTTTTTTCATTTCAGTTCGAACCCGACGAGAAGGATATAGCAACAGGGAACATCAAAAAGTTTTCCTGGATATCACGTAGACGTTTGCGAGAGTTAGGAATGGGAATGGTTGGCGGGTCAAGGGAAGAGAGAGAGGAGGCAGGAACGATAACGACGGGCAGAAAGGGCGAGAGCAAGGGGGACAGGGAGGGCGTGGGAGAGATGGACAGGGAGTGCATGGGGGAGATGGACAGGGAGGGCGAAAGGGGCAAGGAGTATAAAATAATCGACTATGTATATTTAATTATTTATAATCAATGTATATACGATTTTTACACGTTTTTTATGTATTTATGCATATAATCAAATTATACTCATTTATTTATCATTTTTTTAATTATTTGACGATTTTTAGTTATTACTAATCAATGTATATCAACAATTGTTACACAATTTTTACCCTTTTATGATCAATTTACGAATCTAAAAATCTATATTAATCAATTGTTTTTTTTTATCAAACGATTATTATTATTTATCTACGATCAATTTACCATTTATAATTGACATTTAATTTTAATTACGTATCATTTTTAAGGTGAATACTAATGTTGTATTACATGATAAACATATGATGTATTAAATTTTTACACATTAAATAATTAATTCGAAGAAATATGTTGTAAATTTTAAAATTTGTCATTTCATGAATTTTTTGGAATGGAGCAACGAGAGAGACTGCAGTGCTGCAGTCGCGAGGAAGGGTCTCAGAGACTGTGCGAATTTCACAAAAAATTTGTGGTGCAACTGAGCGAGGATTTACTCATTGTAGTATTTTACGAAGAGGCGAAACTCTGCAGATCACGGACGGTATGGGAAACCATCAGTAATATGAAGCAATGCACTTTAACCATTTTTTTTGTTTTTTTTTTTCTTCAAATATTCTACAAGCGTTTCAGATTGCTCAATAATTTTCGTGTAATGGCCATATTGAGATTCAAGCAGTATCGCAGTGAACCCAGTCCAACCACAGCTATTTGAGACATTTTTGCTTACAGTTTCATTGATGCAATCGATTGCCCTGGAAGCAGCAGAGCACGATCTTCGAGAGTTCTCAGCATTACGCAAATAAGAGAGTGCAGCAATTACTATATACATTAGGAGTACTGAAAATTAACCATTGCATTGCCGTTATTTTTTTCATATGAAAATTGCAGATCGATTTCCCAGAGTTTACAATTGTACAGGTAATGTATAATTTGGTAAAGGAGAGAAGATTTCCCAACGAGGCTGATGGCCGTTTTCGCTTAGTCAGCTTGTGGCGTCAATTACCGATAGCCGAGAGGGTTCTCCGCGCGAAAGCGGAATTTGAGAAGAAACATTGTCGACGAGCTTCGTTATTTTCGATATTTTTTGAACGTCTTAAAATTATTACAGTTTGAAACGCAATTCTTTGGTTTCAAAACTTTTTTACTTTGTAATAAATTGTTTGTGTACTTGAAATTTTTCGTCTATTTTTGACTCTTTGTAAATGTGTCGGTTGAATAAAAAAATATGAAATAAACAAACGTTATCAACCATATTGCCTCTATATATGAAGAAAATTTACAAATTTTGTGAATGTTTTCCAAAATTCACAATTTTTTCCAATTTTCATGCAACTACTAGCGACATTTCGAATCTTCAATTTTTCTAAATTTGGGTATATTACTGAAAACTGAAACATAAAATAAATTTTTCGAAAATGTACAAATCGTATGCAAATTTTCGTAACTTATCGAGATTTTTACAATTGTTTTGTTTTTTTAAAATTACTGTCTATATACTTCCAGGTATACCTGTATTTTCTTGACCTATCTTGTGTTCTGTATCAAGTAATTATAAACTAAATTCTGTGTAATTTTTTCTTTCAATTTTCTAAATATACATCGATCAATTTGATTGTGTAAAACTTAGCGGAAACAATGAATTTCTTCGAAATTTTCATTATTTCTGAGCTGATTTACAAGTGTGATTATTCATTTTGAAATTTTAAAAAATGGATCATCTTATCTATTCCACTTCATGAATGTAGGAATTTCGATTACAAGCTTTAAAAAAACTTAAAATCAAAATTTAAAAATGCATAATATAAAAATTGTAAAATTATAATGCTTTGATTTAGAATCCGGGAAAGAAAAAAAAACTCAAAGCTTGTATAATTTTTTAGAAAAAATTAATTAAACGAATAAAACTTGTAACTGTAAATTTTAATTGTGTTGAATTCATTTCGTATATTGAATATGATTGATTTAAACTGTTATTATTCATGAGGTTTGTTGTTGTTTTTATATTGTATAATATTTTTTACTGCAGTTTTTTACATACATTTCCACCACTTAGAAAATTTTCGATTACGAGTTCTAAGAAGTTTCTTTAAAGTCAATAAAAAATGTTTGTAAGTTTGGAAAAGTCATTGAAATATGCAGTTTAAAAATTTTTTAAACGTAAAACTATCATACAATAATTCAGAAGTCCAGTTACTGTCGATAGTTATAAATTGACTGGCGAAAATTTTTTGTGATATTCATTACGTGATTGATTTTTTACAAAATACAGTGTCACTCAGAGATCACGTTTCATAGAAAAACCACATGTTCCTTTTTGAATTTCGAGTCGAAAAGTCCTTTGCCATTTTTCGAAATTCGCAAAAATGACGGAGTTATTCCACTTTTGTTTTGGCCAATCACGATGTTTCGCACCAAAAAATTCATGGACGTCTCACTCAGTCTCACTTAAATATTGCTTCAATGCTCTTCGCTTTCTAAGTCCATTGGCTTTCTTTCCGCTATGGTGAGAAGGGATTAGATAAATATAAGGCAGAAAAATGCTCTCGGGTCGGGCTAAGTAAGTCTGGGTACACACTAGTGAAATGTTTAATTTTTTTTTTAGCTTTTCCGATAGAATTTTTAAAGGGAATGCTCAGTAAACAAACAGTGTTTTTCAAAACAAAAATTGAACGATGACATGCATGATTACTTGGAAAATATGAAAGCAATTTTAAAATACTTCCTTCGTTTCTAGACGTAAAAGGTCCCACGTTTAAACGGATATAAAGGAGGAACATCAACCGAAAAAAGGAGAAATTGAGTTTTTGGAAATTTTTCCCACCCGGACAAGTTTTCAGTTGTGAAGGAAACTCCACCTGATCCAATCGTGTTCTGTTATTAGTTTTGCACTTGTCACCATCAAACTCATTTTCGAATTGTTTATTATTGTATTTTTTTTTTTTTTTTTTTTGAGTGATTTCATTTTCTATTAAGTGTAATTGTTTGAAATGTTTTCAAACGAAGAGTATTTGGAAATGTTATTAATTTATGGGGAATGTGACCGCAACAGCTGAGAAACAGCTCGCCTTTATGCAGAACGATTTCCGAATCAACGTGCGAATCAATGAAGTTGCCCCATCCAGAAATACCGAAGAAGGTAATAGCATATAATAGCATTAACGAAAATGACAGAACCAGCCGCGACTGGTATTGACGGGCGCGCGCTAACTAAAAAACAGTCGAAATTGCTTTTAAAGTGGAAAAAGCGACAATACCAGCCGTGACTGGCATTGACAATCGCGAGATCCAAATAACAGTCTCGATTGGTAATATGACGAAAAAAGTGGCAATACCAGCCGCGACTGGTATTCAAAAAGTGTTAGATGGAAAAAACTTTTGATGTGTAACGCAAAAAAAAAAAGAAAACTCAAGTCTAAACGCTGAAGAGAATAAAAACGAAAAATAAAATTCTCGCAAAATGCCCAGGCTTTTCCGACACGAGAAGCGCCCCGAAAAACGACCCACTCGTCCCGCCCATCCCACTCGCGAAAAAGTCAAAGTCCCGGTAGTTCGGTGTCAGTTGACGAAAATGACAGAACCAGCCGCGACTGGTATTGACGTGCGCGCTAACTAAAAAACAGTCGAAACTGCTTTTAAAGTGAAAAAAGTGGCAATACCAGCCGCGACTGGTATTAAAAAAGTAAATCATTTCTTTCTCGCAAGCCCAGCAATAACCTCTAAAGTAATATATATACGAAACTTAACATATAATTATCACCACTAGCAGCAAGCACTATTGCAAGCGTATAGAATTAATTTGATTTTCAGTCTCTCGCATTGATGAATCAATTTGATTTTCATTCTCTCTCATCGCTGAGAAGTACGGCTTCTCAACTACATATGGGGTTGCTCCGGCTTATTGACCCCTAGAAACACACCAGCCTCGACAGGCTTCTATCCGAAGCATTGTGAATTGTTCTGATCTAAATGAATGCCAGAGTGGGAAAGGAGGAAGTGCGCCCACACTTTTTGGCCTTTTTACGCTTGATTTTTTTTTTTTTTTTAACTATGTATAGAGTGAAAAAGGTGGCTATACCATTCGCGACTGGTATTGACAAGCGCGAGATAAAAAAACCAGTCTACATTGTTTATATGTTGGAAAAAATGGCAATACCAACCGCGACTGGACCAGTCGTCTCGGTGTTATTTTCGTAGCGATTGTAGCCGACGTGTGGCTTATACGTTTAGATGTATATTTTTCTTACAGAACTTGGACCATTGCAAAAATGGAGAATGGAGAAAAAACGGAGTATGGAGAAAAAACGGAGAATAGAGAAAAAACGAAGAATGGAGAAAAAATGGAGAATGAAGAAAAAACGGAGAATGGAGAAAAAACGAAGAATGGAGAAAAAACGGAGAATGGAGAAAAAACGAAGAATGGAGGAAAAACGAAGAATGGAGGAAAAACGAAGAATGAAGAGAAAAAGGAAAAGGAATCCAAGAAAAAAGGTAAAAAAAAAATTGTAAATACAAATAAAACAAAAGATTGTACAAGTACAAATAAAAAAAAAAAAAAAAAAAATTATTGGATTTGCGTTGCAACAAAATTCTTAGGTAAACGGCTTTACAATAATCTTACGAATGTATTGAAGAAACAACAAGCCGCTTTGATATTCCTATCGAAAAGAAAGAACAATGTTTAATGCAATAATTCGATTTCTCTTTCGAATGTTGCATCAAACAAGACGTTTCAGGGTTAGATAAAATTTTTTTTCATAAAAAAATGTTTTATATCAGCTATTGCTTTTTTTTCAGTGAAAACTGTCATGAAGGACGAATATTAAGTGTCAAACTTTTTCGGCAAACCCCTCATTTCCTGGCGGGTAACTGATGCCATAAAATTCCTAAATAAGGAAAGGTAAAGTAAGGAAAGGTGCCGGCGGACTTGAACGACGACTCCGGAGACGGACGATTCTTGAAAAGGGAATACTTGAAACCATTCAATTTGCCGGGGGAGACAGAAGGGCAGTATAAAACATTACGCCCGAAGCAGGTGCAAAGAATTCTCAAAATGTTCCGTGGTATAATAGTCGAGAACGTTGGACCTTGGATTATCTCACCGCTATGGACATTTTTGTACTTCTTCGAAGGCATCGAGAAGCCGTGAGTGAATAAAAAATGTGTATTAGTAATTTACGAATGATCGTATAGTTTGACGTGAATTATAAAAAACAAAAATTCGTATTGCGAGTCTTAAGAATTCTTTTTTTGGACGAAACAATTATATCCCTAGGCTTCGCTTCGGGCTGCAACCCTTCGTTTCGTCCAGCCAGGCTTTGTGAAAACTCACAATAATCAGAAGATATTTCATAAATCACTGAGTACGTGGAATAATAATAGATTCTTTTTCGTTTTCCCAGTAAATTTTATCGTCTTAAGCTCCCTATATTTAAGCTCCCTATATTAAGCTTTAAGCTCCCTATATTATCTGTCGTAAAAAAAATTATAATCTGTAATTTCTATCGCGCAGAGAAGAATTTATTCCCCAGTACTGGGCAGCGAAGGAGGCTATCGCAGTTGGACGTGTCGTGCCACGGGAAACTGTGGCCTTCATTCTCCAATTCATCTTGCGGAAATACGGTGCTGAAATCGAGGAGGAGCAGGTGCAGACATTTTTGAAATTTTTCGGTAACGCGCCGAAGGAAATGAAGCGCTCGGCACGGGAGAGTCGCTACCTGATGCAAGTAAACAACTTTAAATGCTACACCGCACCAGACTACATTGAGGCGATGCGCGAGCATTTCTTGATTCAGCTGTAAGTACTTTTACTGCCCATATAAGTTTATTATAAAAAACTTTTCATCATGCTAACATCAAAATCGCAACATCGAAACGATTGAAACCATCGAACATGAAAAATTATTTTAGAAATCGTGAGCGATCGTCAATTTTTGCTGATCCTGTTTTGTCCCTCGCTTTCGGCTTGGGCAAAAACGTATGGCTTCGCAAAAAATAGACTCTTGCTCCTGATTACGAAAAAAAAACTATGTTTAATTACCTGTCCTTATCAGTTTCTCTGGACACGTCCTGCCGCATCCATTGTCGGAACGTTTTTTACTCTACAATTTGTACGAGTATAAAGAATGAATAAAATGGAGTGACGTCAATAACCGGTGTTGCGTTGACGAATTGTTTTTTCCATCTAACACTTTTTGAATACCAGTCGCGGCTGGTATTGCCACTTTTTTTCGTCATATTACCAATCGAGACTGTTATTTGGATCTCGCGATTGTCAATACCAGTCGCGGCTGGTATTGCCACTTTTTTCACTTTAAAAGCAGTTTCGACTGTTTTTCAGTTAGCGCGCACGGACGATCATCTGAACGATTGATCAACATCGAGTATGGAACATAAGAAACGCACAGAATATGAAGCTGACAAATACCCTAAAACGATCAAAAGAAAAATTACTACTCAAAACGGCCAAAATGAAAACTTTGAAACTTCAAAAGCTACAAACGCATGCATGGCTTGTCAAGCAGGAAACTTCCCAATGGGTGCACACAGATGTTTTTTTTTATAATAAGGCTGTCTTTCTGGAATGCTCGTTACCTTTGCCTGGTGAGGAAGAAGGATACGGACAAAAAAGGATCTGCGTTGAATGCAAACGATCAAAATCTGCGCCAAACATTTTGTCCTTGCAGTACGAGGAAAATTGGATGGATCTTATAAACAAACAAAAAAATCTAAAACCAGAGTTGCGTGTTACCTTGCCAATAAAGAGCACATGTAAAATGCTACGAACTTTACGAAAAATATTAATTGCCCAATTTTGAAGAATAGTTCGCTAGGTCGTGGTACAATTTCAACAAAAACTAACACTAGGAATGTAACGAACACCTGCGCTTTTGATTCCCTTTTGTACGATTGCATGGAGGCAGAGAAAACCAGAGTGAGAGCGACAGACAATACTAAATCACTGAACTGCGGTATGACGTCGAAGATGGCATTCACGAAGGAGATGAACCAAATATATCCGAAACTGAAAAATCGAATGCTTCAGGATAGCGAAACGATTGCGTTATGGTCATGTGTTGTACGCGATCATTTTGTATACGGTCGTGTTCCAGTTACCAGTGCTATTATTGAGTCGGAATTAAATAACTTGAAAACTCGCATACTGAAGAAAAAAACGAACAGTAGGGTTGACGACTTTCTGCACACATGTGCAATCTGTTTATGTCCGGTGCACATTTTCGACGAGCATTCTAGTCCGTATAAAGGAGAAGAAAGACACGAGCAGAAAAGGTTGTGCAAAAAGTCATGTCCTTAAGACAAGTGGAGAATGGAAATGGCTTGTCAACTGTGACACGTCATTGAAGAAAAAAAATCCCTTTATTTACAACCACAATTTTCAAAAAAAATGTTCACACATCACCGATCATCTCAGAAAAATGTATTCTAAAAAATGCTAGTTTCTTCCAAGCAGAATGTAATCAGATCGGAGCAACGACATATCCCTTGCAGAACACATGCGATTTGAACTCAATTCTATAAATTATAATGAATACGATTAAATAAACATCAACTTTCGACATGGTGTCTTCTATGAAGGTCGATTTCAAACAGTTCGTTATAAAAACCTACAAAAAGTTTTGTTTGTAGATTACCAAGGTCACTCTCAGAGATGATGTACTAGAAAGCCAGCGAACAAAAAAGTTGGTTTATTTATTACTCCTTATTCATACTGAGACAATTGATGAATGATTTGGTTTTTAAACATTATATGCGATTCGTTTATGCGATTGTTTTATTGAACGGAGAAAGTGTTTCCGAGGAGTCTGTTAACATGGCGGAGGAATCATTAAATGACTTTCTTTTGCAATTTCGGGATTTTTACGGAAGAGAAAAGATGACTGCGAATCTGCATTCACTGCTTCATTTGCCTCAAATTGTTCGAGATTTTGGACCTTTGTGGGGGCATTCTTGTTTTCTTTTTGAAAATGCAAACGGCATTTTAAAAAGTTTGCTTACAGGAACGAAATTAAGTCAATTGCGAATTTGTGATATATTGTCAATATTCATGTCTCTACCGGAGATGATATCTCGAACGATCGTGACAGTTTTAATGGCCTCTTCGAAAATATCTCTCGCCTGTAAATCAAACGCTCGATTAAAACCATTTTTAGTAAATTTCAATACTTCGAAGAAACGCGTGAAACGTACTCTTTCAAACAAATAACTTCGAATGTTACCAGCGAGAGAATTCCACAAGGGCCCAAGCTGGTCGGTGAATCGCCTGAGACCGCTGCTGATGATCGCGTCCACTTTCGAAGATTTTATTCCCTTCAGATTTTTCGAAATCAACTCGCACAGTTCGTTCCAAAGTTGGTAATTTTACTTTCCATACTTGGACACAAAGTGGTCCTGGTTAACAAATTGCGCAAGTCTCACAGCCGCTTCGTCCAGTCTATTAATCTCTATCAAATGGCTTATGTATTCTTCCTTATGTTTCATTACTGAATAGCAAGAGATTTGTTGATACTTTTTTCGAGAAAAAGTGAGGGAGGGGGGTATCTCATTGATAGTGTCTTATTGATACTATAGATAAGTTTCACGAAAACTATCGATATTATCGACAAATTGTTTATTGATAGTTACCATCCCTAATATGATGGTCAACAACGGTAAAGTCTACGGGGGGGTATAAACAGGAATTCACGAATGTCGATAGTTGGAACATGCAATCGATTGTTCCTTTTGTATGTGCGATTGTGTCGCACATACAATTCAGTTAGTAGTCAATTCGGCAATATTGAAAACACGTCTTCACGAGGGTGGAAATTATATTATAAAAATTTTCGAACATGATGCAGCTAAAGATCCGGGCGAGTGTTCTGTATATATAATTTTTTTAAAAAGTGTAAAGAATAACTACCTAGTTCCACAGCAGTGGAGTCGCTACAAAGGAATTGATATAAGAACTCAAAATACGAAACCAACCCACTGTGAAATTGATAGTCTGTCTACACCGGTTTATATTCTTCATTGGAAATATTAAAGAGTTACTACTATGCTTCGGATGCAGTCGTAGTCGTTTCCAACGAAAATTCAACGAAAATTCCAATGTTGACACCCTAAGAAGCTAAAGCAAATCTTACAAGAATTTTTTGTTGATTTTGCTTTGTTAGTAAAAAACGTTTGACAACTGTTCAAAAAAAGCGAATGAAGAGGGAAAATCTTGGCGATGAAAGAGGCGAACACGCAAAAATAGGCTTGTTCAGTTTGACTTGAATTTTAGCTAATTTGATAGCAACTAAATTTTCATCATAGATGTAGTGAGCACTGAAATTCGGTTTGGCTATGAGAGCTTCTGCGCCGTAACGTCCAGTCCATTTGGTTACAAGCTTAATATCCATACGTTTCCGGACGTTTTCCATTGTTTT
>JAPYZL010106207.1:0-11333 GCA_030522825.1 Platygaster orseoliae
TGATCAAAAACTAGCTCTCTGTAGCTTTGGACAACTTTAGCAATGTTGTCCCAAAAACAAAAAAAAGGTGACAATAAATTAATTAATAAAGCATCCTTCGTCAGGTCGTCGGGAAAAACGAAAGTGGCAACCATGTTATTAAATCATTCATAGTCATCAAACTATTGAGAAATTTTCAATTTTCACTTTAGCCTGATAGGCACTTTTTTTCGAGTCGGCTCTTGGACTATATGGCATTTTTCAGAATCATCAATTTCAAAGATTTTTTAATTTTTAACAATCATATAAAAATACACCGTTTTAAATTTGGCATGCATAGTGAACTGCAATATATAACAGAAGTATTTTATAAATAATTCATGATAAAAATTATGTGAAACAAAATGTCCAAGAAGAAATGAACATACAGTCCGTTATCAATAAAAAAGCAATTATTGAAACTGTAAATTCTTGCATTGCAAAATGTAAAATTTTTACCATTTACACTGGCACTTCAATGAATTTTCATCGTAATAGCCTATTTTTAATAACATTTATGCAAATACCAACAGAAATATTTACTTTGCATAAACGAATCATAACAACAAAACGTCAATTAACAACGAAAAAACTGAAAAATACTGTTGAATAATTTATAATATATGTATGCATTTTCAAACTATCAACAAACTTTGCATTTTTCAATGCTTTCAAGTTTATACAGGGTGTCCCAGAATCGACATGCAATATTTTAACCAATTTTTTTCGGATTTTTCTGAGACGAAAAGTTCTTTTCCACTTTTCTCAAAACTCAAAATTGGCCGAGATATTCGAGTTTAAAATTTAACCAATAAACGCGCTTTTCCGAGGAGTGGGGGTAAACAATACGGACAAAAATTTGCTGAAATTTTCTCCATATTATTCTGAGTCGAAAATTCCTTTGCAGTTTTTCAAAAAACTCAAAATCAAAAAAGATATTCGAGTTTGAAATCTGAGAAATCTGATTGGTTGAAAATTTCTAACTCAAATATCTTTTTTGATTTTGAGGTTTTTGAAAAACTGCGAAGGACTTTTCGACTCAGAATATTATGGAGAAAATTTCGGCAGATTTTGGTCCGTGGTGTTTACCCCCACTCTTCGGAGAAGCGCGTTTATTGGTTAAATTTCAAACTCGAATATCTCGGCCAATTTTGGGTTCTGTGAAAAGTGAAAAAGGACTTTTCGTCTCAAAAAAATCCAAAAAAAATTGGTTAAAATATTGCATGTCGATTTTGGGACACCCTGTATAATAAATTATTATCAGTTGGTAATTTTCGTATAAGAAAAGTTTTTCAAGATTAAAAAATTTTAAAAGTGTATTTAATTACACAAAATTTTACAATTTTTTCGCAGTTCTTAGAATTCAATAACATTTACTGAAATTTTAAAATTTTTATTTATTATTCCATAACGTAATATTTATTGAATTTGATATTTTCTTTATTTTTTTTATGTACATGATTTCATGATCTTTTAGACATAAAAAAGACTCCTTTTTAATGTTGCAATTTGCCTTTCGTCTCGGGGCGCTCAATAAAATTCATCAATGATGCTACAATGTTTGCAACATGGCACTTCACACTTGTGACGTATACAAGAACGTAGGATTTCGTCGACGCATATTTGAAAAATACTGGTTGAATCTGTGAAGAGTTTATACATTTTTTGAGGTTATGTCACCTTCAAAACAATTTCCCGAAATCGTGATGAACCCGATTTGAAAATGTCGTTGGTGGTCGGGGAAAATGAGAGATGGAAAATGTCAGGTCGGCGAAACACGTGTCCAGGGATGGATTATCATGGGCGAGACATAACAATCAGGAACACGATAACACGTGGGATGAATGCTGGGCTTGATGCGGAGCCATCAGCGTAAGGTCGAAGAAGAGATGCGAACGAGATGAAAGATGACGAGTGAAGGAACCACCAGAAAGCAGGAGGGGGCGCTTAATTAGAGCCCGGCTTCCATGAGATGCTTGAGGCTTCCCTACAGTCTAAACTTCTCTCTTCCTACAGTTTATCCGCGTAAAGTGGCTACCTTGGAATCACCCCCGGAACCAAATAGGCGCCGTGTATTGTTGCTTTCTTGTTACTGTCGCGCTGCATAATCATAACCAATGGCGGGTCTGTGGAAGAGGGATTTGAAGAACAGGAAGAAAGCATGAAGTTTCTGAATTTTCTGGAAAAATTGCAGTCACGTAATAGTACTTCTTTAACCCTGAATTACTGAGTTTCGATCATGTGAACTGAAGTAACAATTGATATTACTGATTCTTCGTAAGTAAAGTTTCACATACATTTCAACCAGTAAACAAAAAGCATAATAACTATATTCTGGAGTACTGCAAATTGAAAAAAATTGAGGCCACAATCGCGAATCGGATTTGTGACGGCTTGTATAAGAAGCAAGGGCCGGGGGTGTGGGTGGCCGTCGGTGGAGCGAAGAGCCCTGGTTGCGGCAACATTATCTAAAATTCAAGCTGTAATTACTTTGCTGGGCGGTGCTCTGCTTGATTTATAGTCATCGCGCAATGCAGCTGCGTGGGTGTAAGTAATTAAAAATGTAGCATCGCGTGGTACGCCGCCAGCCGTGAAAGCCGGCCTTAAACGAAGAAAAGGGGCTCCGCTCTCTTGCTCGGAGACGCGGTACCACCTTCACCTTGATTGAAAAAAAAATCGCCCCCGAGTAAGAGATAAGAACACAAAAGGAAACAATTCCGAGATTAATACCCCGACAAATGTACGAGGCACGGAAACAACTATCGGATTTAATTTATGGTTTGAGCGCGGAGGCTTTGAATGACTTGGAAAAATTTTTTTGGTGGGTGATCACGTGTGTCTAATTACACTGAGGAATGGGAAATTTGGTGCCTGGAAAGTAGAAGCGAATGTGGAACAAAAAAGTTAAAAATGGAGGTTGAAATTAATTTACAGAAGGATATTGAGATCGTATTAAGGGTTTCAAGATTGAGAAACACCTACAAAGATGACTAAGAGTTGAACTTACTGCAGTATAATTTTTTTTTAACTACATACTTGTTGAATCATATGACATGTTTTTAAGAGTAAGAATAAATTTTTCTTAGGGAAAGAAAACTGTTAGTAGAAAACCAATATATTTAATATAAATTAACCAAGATGAACAGTAAAGACTCTTTTCCGAAGACAATAAATAAAGAGGATAGTTTTAAATTTGTTTTTGTATGCAAATGAAACATATTAAGAAATTATTTCATATATAATAAACATATAAAACAGTAAATTACCCAATAGAATATATTTTATAACTTTACATTGTAAAATTCGTTGATTATTAGTAATGAAATGAATAAATTATTATACATAAATTGAGGAAATTTTTAAAGTTGAGAGGATAATTTGAAATAAGTTTGTTCGTTCTTATTTTCTTTGTTCTCGTTAGAGTCTTTTTTTTTTAACAATGAGTGATTTATTTAAATATTACTAACAGTAGGAACATGAACAAACAAAAAAGTAATTACATAAAATTTTAGTTTAAATAGATTTTTTCGGGAATCAAAGATTTTTATAAATGAAATCGTAACTTCGGAATTTAAAAAAATGGAGTTCTCAGCATCGAATCTATGGTTAAAAATTTTGAGGCAAAAAGATTACTTTTTTTTTGTAACCATTTTTTAAGAATTAAGAACTAGGAATTTTTTAAAAACATCTACCATTTACACTATTTTTAACGATTTTTATTTTTTCAGTATTTAAATAGTCTATCAATTTTGATTCAAATTATTTTGAATATCAATCATTTCTGTGCGAGACAATGTGTTTTTCTTGTTCTAAAAATTTGAAAAATATTACATATTTTCTGTGATTTTATGAAGTTAAACAAATTTCCTGAATTATTGTGATTTCTAAATTTAAATTTATATATTTATAGAATAATAGTTTAACATTTTTTTGCTTTGAAATGTTATAAATAATATAAAATTTCTATGATATTATAGAATTATCAAATTTTTCTACATTTCAAAAAATTTATTCAGGTCATAAGAATTTTGACTTATTTTCTAAATTTCTTAGAAATATTTACGATTCTTACAATTTCCGATGTATTTAATTTTTTCCATTTTTTTCGGTTCATCTTTTGATTAAAATTTTTTTTTTAATCAACGATTTTCTTGGAAGAAAACTTTTTTTTTATTTTTCGAAAATTCAAAGAATATTCAAAAGTTTCTGTGATTGAACGAAATTTGACAAATTTTTCTAATTTCTTGGAAATATTTACGATCTTGCAAATTTCTCATGTTTTTCACAGTTTTCGAATTATTGTGATAATTATGGTCGAATCATAAAAACTTCACTCAATTATAAAAAAATTGTCTGTCCATCTTTGGATGGAAAAAAATGGAAAAAGGAACATCTTCGAAAAGATTTATTATTTTCATGAATATTTAAAATACCTTTGAAAAAATCTCATTCTACATTCGTGTTATTTATTTTGTTTCAAGGTTTTAGGAATTTTGACAAATTTTTCGAATTTATTAGAAATATTCATGATCTTTACAATTTTCGATGTTTTTATTTTTTTCCAATTTTTTTCAATCCATCAATTTTGATCGAAATTTTTATTTCTTTTTTTTTTGATTTTTCAAAAATTCAAGGAATATTTAACAGTTTGTTTCATTTCACGAAATTTGACAAAAAAGTTTCAAATGTTTTCAAAAATATTCACGATCTCGCAAATTTCCTATGTTTTTCACAGCTTTTGAATAATTGTGATAATAAGAGTCAAATCATAAAAATTTCGCCAATTCATTTAAAAAATTGTCTTTCCATCTCTGAATGGAAAAAAAATGGAAAAACTAGCATATTCGTAAAGATTTATTATTTTTATAAATTTCAGGAACACTATACAAAAAATCTCGTTCTACATTCAGGTTTTTTATTTCTTTTTTATGTTTTAGTTTTTTAATTTTACGAATTTCTCAGAAATATTCACGATCTTTACGATTTCCGATGTTTTTTTTCCAATTTTGTAATTCATCAATTTTAATCGAAATTTTTTTTTAATCGACGATTTTCTTGCAAAAAAATATTTCATAATTTTTCGAAAATTTAACGGGTTTTCAACAGTTTTTGAAATTTTACAAAATATGACGAATTTTTTGAATTTCGTAAAAATTATTACGATCTTTCCCCTATGTTTTTCACAGTTTTTGAATTATCGTAATGTAATCAAATCATAAAAACTTTAGCCAATTATAGAAAAATCGTCCCTCAATCTTCGAATGGAAAAAAAATGTAAAACTCGCATCTTCGAATGTATTCAAAATTTCCATAAATTTAAAAAAAAACCATGCAAAAAATTACATTTTCCATTTTCACCATAGATCACGCATGGCAGAGGGAAAAGGGGGCAAGTTTGACGAATTGTTTACATAATTATGCGCCAATTAAGAGCCAATTTCGAGAGATGTGGCGAACGGTGGAAGAAGAGAGGATCGAGAAAACTGAGTGGTTGATGAGGGCACGAGCGGTGGCGGGTGCAGCCGCGGCCGGGCCGCGCAATTAAGGCGCGGTTGAGGAAACTTGTAAAAAAGCATCTCTAGGAAAGAACGGAATTTAATTAGGAAGCCGCGTTCTCGTGTTCCCCTGCACCTAGAACGAAACACGGAAAAAAGTGATGCGGAAAAGGGAAACGAGGCGGAGCTGAAAAAAAAGGTGCGCCGGAAAAGAAAAATAATCATTTCTGATGTTACTTTGATTCGTACAATGTCAAAAAGCAAATGTCGAATTTTAATCATTTCACAGAAGAATCTTATCAACAACGAAAATTTACAGTAAATGGTACTTTAAAATCAATTTCTGAAAAACCATCAGAACCTTTATTGTCGCGAGATTACCATTGATCGTTTTCACACGCACGGTTGATTTTTTTCCCACCGGATATTGAACTCCGTATTCGTTATCTACAATGGCTGAACTTTCAATCTTTTCAAGCATTCGTTTGCTACTTGGCGCGTTTTAATTAGTTGACGGTAACGAGCGCGCCAGATAATGACTCGCGGCCGTGCGACCAGCTCGCGAATCGTAGCGTTGATGGCCACGGATTTTAATGACCATAATAACAATAAAAGTTAGGCACACGTGAACCCCAAAGTCTGAGTATCGATCAAGCACGCTGAATTTCGAACCATCTCTCGTGAGTAATCGAATTACCCAGCTATTCCCCAAGTTATTTCGGCCTTGTAATAATCGATTGTTTCATATTGCACTAGTTACGCTTTGAGGTTGCGAGGAGAGGTGCTGAGTTGTGGACTGCGGGTTTTGGCAAAACTCGGTAGATTTTTTTTGTTTTTCTATTAGAGTATAATTGTTGACATTTCGTTTGATCATCTATCATCATCTATCATCTATCGTTTGATCATTTAATTATCTATTTTCTGCATCAGTCAAAAAACAGACTAAACGTACTTCGATTCCAACGCTAACGCCAAATTCTATAACACAGAAGTTATCGCGGATTCCGAATACGCCCAAGCAAGTTTCGCTGTACGTGCGGTACATGTGCAATAAAGACGTAGCTACAGCGGCAACTTCACAAACGCGTGTAGTGGATTCCCAAAAGCTAGGCTGAGCACGTTGGCCCTAAGTGTCTGGCCAAAGTTCCGGTGCGATAAAGCCGGGAAAAGCTAGGCAAAGTGAGATCTTCTCCGCCTAATCCGGGCTAGACGCGAACGTGGTGCCCTCGCTTCGCTCCGGCCGCGAGCGGGAAATCGGATCCGCGGACCGGCTAATAACTTCGTCGCCGTCGGTGGTATCCCTGAGCATCGTGTTTAGGCAGGCGGCACGTACGAAAGTGGATAAGCAAGCGGCGAAGTTCATTCACATGCTGACGCACTTGGAATAGCTTATAGGGTAGATGTTGATGAGACCGAGTATGGTGAAACGTAATAACGAGTTTGGTCTTGATGATTTCGAGTGTCTATTTTATTATTTCGTCTGGGATGTTGGGTTAGGGGAATAGAGAAGAGATTCTGAGTGATCTAAGTGAGTGACAGAACAAATTTTAAAACACGTGCAGTTGATAAGTTGACAATTTTCATAAACGAAAGAATCCAAGACCATCTTACTACCTAAATAAAATTCCTTCAAACCACTACATCAAACCAGTACACTTTTATACACTGAAAACCGTAGTAATTTGCGTGTCGATCCCACCCTTTGGCGCCAGGGAAGGTTCCTCGTTGCGGTTTTCGTCGGTCGTCTTATCTGCCATCAAGGTCCAAGGGTCCGAGTACTCGAGTTTACAAGACACAAACAGCTTAGGCTGTAATACCCAGATAAGATCGCAGCCCTTTTCCGCTATCTTCATAGACTGCCAAGCAAGCGAAGACAGCGTCAATCCGTGGTTACTATTCCTTCCGTTCGGTCATTGATCATCCTCCCTATGTATATCTTCGCTTTATCCCATGATAAAACTCTGACGTGCCCGTGCTCGGAATTCGCTTTAATGGAAATTCCTAAAGACATCAAGATATCAGCGGCTTAACCCTCGACCTTGTGTATACTGACACACCCGGAGCTCTTTGTACTCCGAAAGGCTTCGAAATCCGACTTTGTAGGACTACGATTGGTTCGTTGCATCGAATTCTCGACGATTTACAGTCGTCTGGAGCAGGAAAAAGCTGGCCAAAAGTGGAAAAATGGAAAGTTGAATGTCTGTGAAGTTTCAAACGTTTCAAAAGAGATGAAAAAATAAGATTTTTGTTTTTTTATGATATGTCATTTTGAGGACTACATTTTTTTGTTGAAATTTTACATATAGCGCAGAATTACAAGAAAATAGGATTCAAACTTTTATTAATGACCAGGTTTTTTCTGTGCTGGACCACGTTGCAATGCTGTAATTGATTTTTATCTCTTTAGTAAGTCTGATCAAATTGATAAATGGTTGAACCCTTACTTTACCATAAGCTCAAAATAAACATTATAAAGCAGACGAACTTTCGTCGAATCCGACTTATATCGCTACATGACGTGCGTGTGCGTGTGCCTCATCCCCTCCCACGAACTTATAATCCATCCGCGGCTCACGACTTTTGCAATATCTCGGCTTGGAACCAATTACAGTATTTTCCAGAAGAATGGCGCGGATTCGCAGACAAACGGGCCACCGCACTGCCGAGTTTCTCACTGCTCTCTCATCGACGTTCCACGAGAGAGTATGTAAATCAGGCCTCTCTTTAGATCCCGCTGAAAGCCGGCGCGATTCCCGTGCTCGCGTGTGGCACATGGGTCCTACGCCGGGTTTGTATTCTAATTTCAGGCTTTGCTTTTCACCCAGGGCTTTCTGGAAAGGCGAATGCCGCGCATTTCTTACCACCACATTCGAACCGCCGTAAGATCGAGCAGAATTGCTTTCCATTTAATCGTAGTTTTGTCTGCATAGCGCCGTCGAGACGTGACGTCATACTTAAGTGCGAATCAATATTTTATTGCCCGCCATTCGTATCACGCTTGTCTCGAAAATGGACCGTTTCCCATTATTCCGAAATCAATTTCCATTCATTGGTACTCGCCGAGGGACGATTTTTTCATCCCCTGGGCGACCCTTATCAGTTTCATAATTTTACAACGTCGGCCTTGTCGCTCCGTCGACTTTGGCGATTTTAATGCGAGTGAAATTAAAATTAGGCCTCCATTTCCATCGGGTAATATGAAAAGGAGCGAGGGCGAGAGTTTTCGTGGTTGAAGTGAAAAGCCGGAGGAGAAGAAAAATCCCGAGGTGCATTATTAATCCCCCTTCATCTCGACGTCGACGACCGATCGTGCTCTTTTGTTTATTTATTCGAGTTTATTCTGGACGATGCTCATTTTTTAGGTAGTCTTTGATGTCGGGTGAAAAAATTTACGCGATGGTGTCAGGTGCGTGAAAAAGGAGGGAGACGTTAAATGGGAATATGAATTGGGGTTTCCGCGTCACCAGGGAACTTGAAAAATTCACGGGAAACTGAAAAACACTGGCAGTCGTTTTTATAAGTTAAGAAGAACTTATGAACAATGATGATTTTATGAAAATATTGAATTTTGTGATAATCTGTAGGGAGACAAATCAGTGAATGATCATTCAGAGTCTTGTTTTCGATATTATTATATTGATATTTAGACCTTCGACAGGATTCTTAAAAAAATTAAGAACTTAAAAAAGACATTTTATAAAAAGAATTCTGACTTATACTCAAATAAACTCGCATAATAAATGAAATTTCTCTCAATTTTAGGAATGCAATGCAAAAAAAAATGTTGGTATGGTGTTGGATAGCATTAAAAAACAACATATTCAGGAAGATTCACAAATTATTTCTTAAAAAACTCGTTACTCAAAAGGTTGAATACTGTCACTAGTTTTATTTGTTTAAACATAAGGTCAGTTGACTGTGTATTTCGTTTTCATGATTTTTGTGTACAGTAAAAATAAAAATAGTAATGACAAGAACAGTGATATTACCTTTTGTTGAAAGTTTAAAAATGAAATTGCACAGGATTTTTGGAAAACATAGTATGGAAGTTGTTGATAAAAATGACAATAAAATATGACTACAGGAATTGTGAAGAGGGGAAAAGATAATTTGTAGTTTTTTGAATAGCAAGAAGTAGTTTTTAGAACTAATTGTAAAGTCTGTAATTTTTCTCACATTGGACAGACGAAAAGAAACTAACAAACGAAAATAAAATAATATTAAATCCATTCTGTCTTGTTATAACGTTTGAACGAATCATAGAATACATACTGGACATTTATTTGATTGCGATGATGTAAAGATATAAGACAAAGGGATGAATAAATTTACTAAAAGAGTTTCTGAAATGATTTTATCAAGAAAACAAGTAATGCAGTGAACAAAGAAGAAGATATGAAGAATTCATATATTTAAAAAATTGTGACACTATTTGAGAAAAGTGATTTGATATTGCCTTTTGTTATGTCCGAGTGATGAGGTTTTTCTTCGAAAATTCCATTCAAGTTACGTCGTTAGTTTTTAATGTCTTTTTACTAGGCAGAAATTTCACAGGACAACTACTTTATATTTTCTTCAAAATTCATAATAAGTCATTGTTTTATACACTAACAATTGTTGTCGTAACCCTACATAATGTATAAATTTCTTTAAATATGTAGGCATATTAGATAATAAGTTACAAATATTTTCGTTTAATTAATTTGCAGAGTTTTTGATCTATTTTAAAGATCTTGATGAGGGTTGAAATATTGATTTACGTACATTTAAAATACTGCTCGTTGAGTTCTATCTTTGATTTTTTTTCCATCAATGTCATAAGTTGAAGATATTTTATATTTTCTTGGAATATATTCTGAAAAAATCTCTTCATTCAGCAACCTTGAGTTCAAAAACGACGCAGAGCGCAAAAGTTACGTAGACTTGGCGGAAAAGTGGGGTTGAGTAGAAACTTTGACCACAGAGACTTGGTTGGCTGCATGGTTAGCTAGAAACTCGACGAAGCCCAGTCAGCTCCCTACTCAATGATGTCGACAACGACGTCGATCGTTCAGCTACGGACTTGCTTTCGCTTTGCAAAAGGATAATTATACCGCTTTTGTTCATGGTGCTAGCTACGTACTTCCTTTGTTTCAACACTAGAGCAACTCTGGACTACGGTATTGACTGATGATTACGTTGCTCTAATTATGTACTGGGTTGTACCAAAAGTCGATTTAATTTCAAAAGTTTCATAAGATATATTGTATACTTGTCAGAATATTTCTAGGCTTTTAGAACATCTCGAACTCTATATTGGTTCAGAAGAAGTCAATAGAAAGAAAGAGGAGAAACTTAACGAGAGATGAGAAGGAAGCAGTGACAAAGGCAATGACGGGAAGAAGCTAGTGCCCTGTGACAGCCAACCAACCACCAGCTTCTCTCAGTCTTAGATCTCGGCAATGGGTCGTGCCACAAAGCGCCCATTAAAAGATCATATCAACCACCGCTGCTTCTAATATCCAAGATTTCGTTCTGAAAGGGGTTAGTCTGCGCGACCGTTTTCGTCTTAGCTACCCCAATTGGCTCTCACTCATAAAGCTGAATTCTAAAGTTTCATATTGTCGATTTTCATTATTCTCAGATAATTTTCATGATCTTGAAATTATGAAACGATGATGTTCCATGATGTTGAAATAATGAAACGATGATGTTCTATGATGTTAAAACGATGATGTTCCATGATGTTGAAATGATGAAACAATGATGTTCCATGATGTTGAAATGATGATGTTTCATGATGTTGAAATGATGAAACAATGATGTTCCATGATGTTAAAA
>JAPYZL010106207.1:11364-37985 GCA_030522825.1 Platygaster orseoliae
AATGATGAAACAATGATGTTCCATGATGTTAAAATGATGATGTTTCATGATGTTGAAATGATGAAACGATGATGTTCCGTGATGTTGAAATGATGAAACGATGATGTTCCATAATGTTGAAATGATGAGGTTCTATGATGTTGAAATGATGATGTTCCACGATGTAAAAATGATGATGTTCCACGATGTTGAAGTGATGATGTTCCATGATATTGAAATGATGATGTTCCATGATGTTGAAATGATGGTGTTCCATGATGTTGAAATGATAAAACGATAATATTCCATGACGTTGAAATCATAAAACTATGATATTCCATGATGTTGAAATTTCATGAGTTTCAAACGAAAAATCCCAGAAACTGGTATATTCCTAACGTTCTGGATGATCGAACTAACGTCGAAACTTCTCTAATCCAGGGATTTAGTTTTATTCGAGAGCATTTGGACTTTTTGATTATCTGCAAAAGCCGCTTCGAGTATTGGGCACAATTGTCGCCCGAGCTCTTCCACCTTTGCCTGAAATCTTCACAATACGTTCTTGGCTGCCAGCTACCCTTTCCTTTAACGTCCAAAGTTTTCAAACTACGACGTTCAATGGTGCCTGCTGTTGTATATATGGCTCTCGTAGTGTTCCTCCCCTTCGCTAACTGCCAGTACCCTGATTCTGGCGCGTTTTGTAAAACACGTCGAGATAGCAAGGACCTTGGTAGAGCCTTTGATGTCCCCTGCATATTCATCTTTTTCTAGATCAGCATTTGTTTTCGCGGAAGATCGGTTTCGTCGATGGAATGGCGGAAACGTGGCGAGTATTGCCTTTGTTTTATTGTTGAATGAGAGTTTTTTGTTTTTTATTCTGGATGTGGAAAATTTTTTGTGTAATAATAATGAAGTTTTTATCGATTATACCAGGAATTTCTAATTTGATGTGGGTGTAGGCAGAGAAAATTTTGGCGGGAGGTTTTTTAGAAAAGTATAGTGTTATCTGCGAGATTTAAAAAGTTTTTATTTTTCACGATCTGATGACGCGAGTATTTTTCAATATCTTTAACTTAGGATTGAGATCTTTCTATTGATTTTCTGATATTATAAGGACCAAGATTTTTAAAGTTTGAAATATTTTTTTTGATTTTTGAAAAATTGACATCTACGCAGATTTTCAGTATTTTATAGATTGCAAGAATTTTTGTATTGTATGTTGTTGATACAGTTTTTGTACTTTTTTTTGTTATTTTTGTCCATAACTTATTTTTTATCAGTTTCTTTATAAATTTCCACAATTTGTTGCTATAGGTTTAAAAATTTTTACAATTTAGCGTATTTATGCCGATTTCGCAAGAAACAGTATATTCTGATTCGATTTTCGGTTTTTTTTATCATGTCTTTTCGAATTTTCTCAGTTTTTTTTGAAACTTGAAGAATTTTCTGGTATTTTCAAATATATCTTGCATTTTTGTAATTCACTATTAGAACTTTTAAAATTCAATATTCAAGAGTTCAAATTTTCATTATTTTTTCGGTCCTTTTTATTATAAAAATGTAATTTGCATAGTTTTTTGGTACTTTGTACTTTTCTACATATTCATATTTCTTTACAATAGAAAATTTATTAATTTTTTCAGCGTTCTCTAGTATTTCTATATACTGTAATTAACGTTTTTTGAAATTGTGTGCTCCAGAATTTAATGTATTTTATATTTTTTGTTTTATTAAGATTTTTAAGATATCAAAATACTTTCACAGATACTTATTGTTTTCAGTCTTTCTGAAAAACTTGTATGATTTATTATTATTATTATTTTTTTTTTTTTGTACGTTAATGAATTTCTATGAAAATTTCTGGAATTCGCTTCTCCAGGATTCAAAATTTTTATTTTTTTCCGCATTTTCATTGATTTAAATTTTTCTGAATGATTTGCGTGGTGTTGGTAATTATCAAAATTTTTTTTACGTTATCCCAGCCAAATATTTTTTTTTTTTTTCATGAGGTCGGTTGTTACTTTTAATTATGAATTTTGTTAAACTTTGAAAATAAAAAAAATTATATTTCATATTCTCTCAATTTCGGTAAATGAATTTTCCATGATTTCTACTCATTTATATGGGAATTATTCATTCGTCTCACTCGCTTCTCTATTTTTTTATCATCATTTCTGTTTTCTTGCAATGTCAATTATTACTACTCTTTCAGATCCTACACGAAATAATACTTAGTTATATTATGGTATGTCATAGATTAATCAATTTTTCAAGCCAATTTTTTTTTAAACCTACAATGGGAATAATGAAACAATTATTTTCTTAAGCTTTTGGCATATATTTTGTACTGATCAGGAAATTATTGAGAATAACATCACATGTATATAATTTTACTTTTATCCCACAATTTATTAATATAATAGTGAGATTGTGTTCAAGTTTAATTTTTTATAAGTGACGTTCTCGACGATTACGTGATGTGAACAAAATAAATGCCAAAAGCTTGAAGAAATAATCGTTTTATCATTCCCATTGTGGATTTCTATGAAACTAGCTCCAAGAATTGATCGTTATACTCCATATAATATTATGAAGAATGAAGGAGTGCAAATAAAAAAAAATTAATCATGCTCCATTACTTACTCAACCATTATTCAGTTTTTACGATTCCATAATTGGAGCTATCTGTAGAACCTATGATAATAACAAAAATAATAACATAAAACAAAAAATATACCAGAATTTTTAGTGGTGTTAGACCTCATGAAATCCCCTCCGCCTACGCCTCTGTTATGCCACATAATTTTATGTAATTAAAAAACAACCAACTGCATAATATCATAATCTTTTGATTAAAATCCATGTTGTCATCATAATCAATAATAGTATATTCTTCACTAGTGTGAAAAAGTTTTTTTTAACGAATCTGAGCGTTACAATCAGATAAATTAAAAAAATTGTTCCACGCTAGTCCGGAACTATATTTTATTCAACGCGGTGTGGAAAAGTGGCCTTTTCTACATAGCGTTGAATAAAAATAGTTGTACAACTCGAAACATATCGTTTCGGAATAATTCCCCAACTAATTGTGAGATCCCCCGACATGTACTATGAATAGAAAGAGAGATGAAGGTACTGAGAACGAAGTTAATGTCGAGAAGAAAGGAAGAGGATGTGGGACATTAAAGGTTGAAAAGCACGAGGGTGAGACCAAGGAGAAGGAACGCCAGCCTTAGGCTTCCTGCGGGCGACGTCTCGTCAAGGAACGTAACGTAACGAGATGAAGTCAGTGGCGTATGACGTCACGGTTGCGGGTGTCCTTCTCGTCGCGCTCGCTGGCTTCCTGGCGACTGTTTCCATGAAATGGAGCCCGCCGACAAAGAGAGCAACGCCACCCAATGTGGGATAAGAGACCCGCACTACTCGCCCATATCGCCTAAATGCTCCAAGACCGGCTCGGCCGCCCGAACGAGTGATTATAACAAAATGCTCCGCTGGGATTTCGCCTCGTATTTTCAACCGTGAGGTCTTCCTCAGATCCATTTTCCCGGATGCTTTGTGTGCCATCATTTTCAATCTGCTTTGTCTCTCTGGAACTGCGCTGTCTGACGTACGGAAATGTGCTTCCGTGGATTTTAGCTGCGTTTTTGCTCAATGGGCGAAAAAGTGCGAGGTTTCGCGGCCGTTCCTGTGGGGGTTGGGGAGGATATGAAAAAATGTGGTGATTAAAAAATCCGACATCACCAAAATAACTTTACTCGTTCACATATATATCTAAACTCACCATATTTTTTTCATATTTCCATACTTTTTCTCAATTACACGAATTTCTCATATTCATTTAAAATGTCTAAACGGAGGAAAAAAATTTCTTCCATTGCAAAATGGCGAGTAAGGAATCAGTCGACAAAAGTCCACGATCCCCAATTATTCTTGTACCCCTCGACCAATTAAGCCCGAAATGACCATCAGAGCGCACGTTTTACTGCGAGTTGGAAGTCAAGGAGCAGCGAATCTCTTGTTCCCGACGACACGGGAAGACATGTAGAATTTATGTGGCTGTAACAGCGACAAGTGGTTCACAAGTCGCCGGTGGCATCACCGTTTGGCGCCCCCGACAGGGCTTTCTCGTTCTGCTCTCACCTCCCTGTCCTCCGAACCAAATAAATTGGTTGGAGAAACGCTCCATTCGTCGCATTAGCGACACGAGTTCGCACCCTCAACAAAAGATTTTTTCTAATCTAGAAATAACAACCGTTATCCCGTTATTTCTTGTCTTTTGCGAAAAACGTGAGACTCGGTCGCAAAGTAAGAAAATATTTTTTATTCAACGCCGTGCATAAAAGGCAACTTTTCTACACGCTTGGGCTATACAGAACTGACATTTCCACAAATTGTGGAATATTGCTAATTTTTTTATGGTAATAATAATGATTGAAGTATAATAAATAATATAATAGGCATAATTACAATTTTAAAAATAATATTAAGTATATAACAATAACATATGGTATTACTAAGAATAAATATATGAGAGATGAAAAAAAAACCTAAATATTTATCATCTTATTTTTTATAAAATATTATCTTGCAGAAATCACAGCAATTGAAACTATTTATAGGAATATTTTTATAATTCAATATCTATTTCAATTAAAACATCATTATCTCCATAATTATTATACTTTGTCCCGATTTATAAATATATTTTAATAACATAGTAATTAAATATATGAAAATAAACAATAATCAGTCATCATAATAAAAATGCATATAATTTCAATACAAGTTTTTTTTCTAATAGATATCAATCGCTTTTTCACTTCATAAGTATAATGAATGAATTTACAGATTTTTCAGATTAATTTAAAAAGTTCGAGATCTTAGATTCTGAAACATTGAAATTTGTAAAATTCCGCATGGGTATCCACTAAAAAAAAATTCTACATAAAAAATTTTTTCCATTCCATCTAAAATTCGTTAACTATCGAATTTTCAGTTTAGCATAACTTTCTGAAAATATAGAAGAAAGGATATAAATAGTGAAAAGAGAATAATTCGAATTATAATGGAGCTCCTTAAATCCTGCAGGACCGCAACCCTTCCCCTCCCCCTTTTCCATCGTATTCCGCTTCAGCGAGATTTGAAGCGTATTAATTAACCCTTTATTAGAGTCTGATGAAAACCACGGTGCTGGCGAAAAGAACTCGATTCAGTGTACAATAATGCCAAAATAAAGCTGAGTGTAATTTCTTGTTCATGAGGAGCTGAAACTCTTCATTTTGTACATATGAAATTCGATCCTTTAGACGTTCTTATTTTCGAACGATTAAACAAATTGCAGATGATACGAAAATTTCAAAAATGACATGTAATTTTTGAAATTCAACTAAAACTACACGAGGAAACAAAAAAATTACAAAAATATACTCAAGATATTACAACATTTATTGGAAAATAAAAAACTACAACTGGAAACATGAAAATCCAATAATGGGATAAAAACTACTTTGCAATTTTTCAAAATATAACGACGAAAAAAATTCTTAGCTATTTCGTGGACCTAAAAAATCTTTGAACTGCACAGGAATTCGGATGCCGAAGACAAAAAACTATTACAAATTATGAAAAAACAATATGTTTCGATAAAAAATGCGTAACATAATAATAGTTTTAAGAAAAATCGTAGATAATAACAATGAATTTTGAGATCTATAAAAGCTTTTATAAAATAAAACAAATCGAAATACATACAACTACAAAAAATCATCGGGGTATCAAAAACCAAAAAGAAAACTCCCTAAATCTATTAATTTTCCACACAAAAAATGTGAATCAAATGACAGAGGATTTTGAAAAACTACAAGCAGATCCATTCGTTTACAAAAATCCATGTAGAAAAAACTACTCAAACTACAATTAATATTATGAAGATTCAATAAATTGCTAGGGACAATAAAACCCTTCTTGTTTCCTTTCGACTTTTTGGAAGTGGCGCTCATGAGGAAACTTCCTCGTTTCGATCAAAGATGAGCTTTCAGGGCGGGGAAGGGTTTTCGTGCGGGCCCTCGAGATCTGGAAAGTATCTTGGGGATCGAGAGAAAGCGGGATGCATTATTAATGTTGGCGTATAGGTAATTAAAGTAATGGCTTAATTGCCAGAACACGGAGACTACTACTTCATACAGAGAGGAATGTATATTATATGTACATATGACTTCTACTTTTAAGATTATGAGTGTTCTTATCATTCTTTTTTAAAAATAATTTTGAATTAATTAATTTATTTTAATCCTAGAGTGATCCTGGTGATTCTGGAACCTTACACTGGAACCACGATATAAGACATATAGGTCCAACTTTACACTGGAACCTCGATAAAAGACAAATATAGAGCTGACTGTACACTGGAACCTCGATATAAGATATATAGAAGTCACTTTACACTGGAACCTCGATATAAGATATATAGAAGTCACTTTACACTGGAACCTCGATATAAGATACATAGAAGTCACTTTACACTGGAACCTCGATAAAAGACATATAGGGCTGATTTTATATTGGAAGATCGATATAAAACATATAGGGGTCACTTTACACTGGAACCTCGATATATGTCCCACTTTACACTGGAACCTCGAAATAAGACATATAGGGGTCACTTTACACTGGAACCTCGATATATGTCCCACTTTACACTGGAACCTCGATAAAAGACATATAGAGCTGACTTAACATTGGAACATCAATATAAGACATATAGGGGTCACTTTACACTGGAACCTCGATATAAGACATATAGGTCGAAATTTACACTGGGGAACCTCGAAATAAGACATATAGAGGTCACTTTACACGGAAACCTCGATATATGTCCCACTTTACACTCGAACCTCGATATATGTCCCACTTTACACTGGAACCTCGATAAAGGTCCACCCTATTACATCCCATCACATCACATAACGCTTTTCCCCCCCCCCCCCCCAGGCGCCGGTTAAAAAGTTTCACTTTAAAAAAAAGTTACCTTTCATTTTTTTATCTCGAATTTTAGGTGGGGAGATACTTTTCGAAAAATTGTTTTCCCAAGAAGAATATTTAAATAATCTATAAAGTAGTTTAAAAAGACACTAAAAATCAATGAAAATACTAGAATATACAAAAATATTGAAGGAGTTGTAAGAAGGAAGAAAAATATGGAAGTCTACGAAATGCTTACATTTTGTGTACATTATTTTCTTGAGAACTAACTTTGATTAAAATGGCATTAAGTTTAGAAGATATAAACTTAAATCTATCAATCTTTGAAAATATAAAAAATCTTTCGTATCATTCAGCGATTTATAAAGAAAAACATTTAAAGAATCAGAAAATCCTTCAAGTCTTGTAAACGTTATTTTTAAAGTGTACTTCTACTATTAAATTTGCATGAATATTTCTAACAATAGTCATCAAATAACTCAATTCTCCTTGAAATCATCTAAAACTACACTTTTCCTCTGGTTCACAAAACGCAATGATTATAAATACCGAAATATGAAACTTAGAAGGTGCTCTGTTGCACTTTGAGCATCGATATCTCGTCGCATGCGCCATCACCATACTACCCCCTGTCTAATATCCGCATTGTCTCGTATCATCCCGTCGCTCACGCACGTCTCGCGTGTCGAAACTCTCAAGTTCCGTTCACCCCCGACGAGAAAGTCCTTCAACTTCCTACGCTGACGAGCTTTTCGCCCAAGGATGAGGCCATCAAGCGCACGTTGCGCCGCGCGGGTCCGCGTACGACTTCCCACGATGAATTCGCCTCGAAAACCGTTTTCTACCCTCAAGGCTGACGTACGCCGCGCTTATATTTATTGCCAGCTCTCATCTAAAGATACGTCCCATCAAGGACTTGACGTTTTTAATTCTGCAGTCTGATGAAAAGCAGAAAGTTTGTTTCAGAGACGGCGGTTCAGACGATAATAAGGATTTCCTTGAAATAAATATAATTTGTTTCTGTAATTTTGATTATAATATACAGGGTGTACGGAAGTTTCTTTACCACTTTCTACAAAACTCAAAATAAAAAAAGTTCATGTCAAGAGCGTTCCCCAGAACTAGAAATTAGCATTTGTCCTCAAAAATCAGATTTCCTAGTTTCTAGTAACATATCCTCGACGGGATCCTGGTGAGTCCCTCAGCCAAAGCTGCTAAGAGAGATGCGCATCCCGGCTCGTAAGAGTTTATCGCACGAGGGGAAACCGTTAAGGCTAAAGGGTGATCGCGAGGCTTCGGGAGAGAGACGCCTAGCGAGACAATCTCATCTAGATCCCGTCGTACATCGTACCTCCCGAGGCCCTACATCTCGTACCACGTCCTTCGAGCCTTTGGTGGACTCCCCCTCGCCGCCCCAACCCCCGAACCGCCAAGTTCCCTACGTCTCGAAGGTCCTAGCCGGGTGCAACGCGACCCTTCGCCGGCAAATTGAGAACACTCGCCCTTCGAGCACGGGAAACGATATATATGGAACCATTCGATAGACAAACGGCTCTGCTTTCCTCTTCTTATGTTTTTCGGGGTCTTTTTTTCGTGATGACGAAATTATTGAGGAAGGTTAATGGGGTTTGTGTAAAATTATTTGTGAGATAGATTTTCATTCATTTATTTCATTCTTCTTTCCAAAAACTTCCTTTTCACTTCAACTTCATTCCAAACACTTTTATATTCATCTCAGAGCCATATTCAAATTGCACTGAACTCGGGAAAATGCTGATCAACGTCCGGCGTGGGGATTCTGCTTAGAGTCCGTCGTCGTCGTTGTAGATTCCTGCAGATTAATGGATTCTCATTTAAATATAAATCTGATGTCGATACAGGGGGAATCGAAGGCACACGTTCGGCACGAATTTTGACCGAGGGACCGGTCAAGGGTCGAAGTGTGTTTGCCAACCGAGTAATGACCCGGGAGGGTCTCTCTTGACCGAGCTAACTGGACAGGATGGACCAAGAATGGACACGAGGAGAATGCTCATGCAAACAAGCAACCCTCGCCAAGTCGTCCAAAAATCCTTCCCAACTCGTTATTTTGTTTGAACTTTGTCCTTTTCCCTGGCCGTTATCAAATATTCAGGATCAATTACGATTAAGCGTAAATATGGTCGAGAACGTTATAAAGATGACGAATCAGAGTAATGCACTGAAAAGAACACAGTAATGAGACATTTCTATCTTTTCAATTCAGTATTTAAACTTCCTGAAAAAGACTTGAACATCCACTATTTTTGAAAATCTGCAGATCGTCCATAAATATTTCAGATCGTACGAGATAATGTTTCTTTCAGAATACAGATACGTGACGTTTGAGCTGTCACGGATGCTTCGGTGCAAAAATATCGCGTGTATTTACAACGTACTCTCGGTCAGTCGTCCGGCAAAGCTTTGCATACGAACGCTCTCTTTCAGCGAAGGGTTCGTCGACTATTGAATTTTTATTCGGCGGTAAAAATAGATTACGAGGTTCTCCGTTGGTCGACTGGACGGGATGTAGAACATTGTAGTTTGATTTTTTATGGAATTCGTGATAAATTTCTTTCGAATGGTAACTTATGGAAAAAACGAGTCGTAACCAGGGATGAAAGCACTAGGTTTTAGAGGCATTGAAGCAGAATTCAGGCAAAAGTAGAAAAGGAAAAGTTTGTGAATTATAGTTGTTTGTTACTTTAAAAATGATATAGAATGAATTAAATATTTGTGTAGAATTTAAAATGTTACGAATGATGAAAATGAAGTTTTTGACTTTTAATTATGGTTTGATAATATCATACAAATTTACATTATATTTGAACGAATGTGAATAATTAAGACATACCCCAAAAATTGTTGATTTTGGGAAATGTGTATTAATTTTGAATATTGTAGCTATCGCAATAATAATGTACAAATATGTTTCTTCCGTTGTCTAATAAAAATTTAATGTGTAACATGTTTTTTTAATAAGTTAAACAACTTTCATTAAATTCAGTTATTTCCAGAGAGTTTATATTACAATTGACATTTAAAAAATAAAATTAATTCGCAGATATAAGACTGTTGAAAGATTCTTGACAATAAAATAACATTTAAATTAATTGTAGAATTCTGGAATGAGTTGACTTATTTCAAAGGATGTATTACAGTTCATATTTTTCTGAAACATTCAAGATAATGTTTGTTGTCCGAATTTTAATGAAATGGACGAATTAACAAAACTTGTTGGATCTGGGAAAATGCTAAAAAAAATGTTCATTCTGTTCATTATTATATTTCTTCAAAATGTGCGTGATAGTTTTACATTTAAAAAAAAAATCTGAAAAAAACACGTATGTAAAATTACTAATAATTTATATTGACTTAAAAATTCTCCGAAAAAACAAAATATTGTTAATGTATAATATGACGTTTAAATTTGAAGAAATCTTGAGAGATTCATAATTTTTCAAAGTTTGAAAAATTTCTTGAATTTTACTGAATTTTCCGAAAGTTTTTTGTTTTTGTTATCATTGTTTTTAAAAAAGCTCATGATATTCTCTACTTTTCAATAAAAATTTATGAAGGATCACAATTACACTTAAAATCACAACTTTGGAATTGTAAATAAATAAAATCTGAAGATTCTAAGGATTGTCAATTGCTGAATAGAATCTAAAAAATTTACCTAATTTCGAAAAATAATAATGAATAGTTTTTTGGCTAATATACGTAAAAATGTTTTTTCCACTCAAATAAAACATTTATAAATTTTTTTTTTTAATATGTCCTAGCACCTGAGACTGAATTTTATAAAATAATTTTCGAAGTTCATTGGTAGCAGACGAATAGTAAATCTCAACAATTTTTCACGCCTTTACTAAATATTATGTAAAATAAACAAAATTCCATGAAACACGGAATAGCAATTTTTATTTTAATAAATTATTAGGAACAAAAATTATTAATGTTTATCATTAACTAAAAAGTAGAAAAATTATAAATATTCTGACAAATTGGACGTATGGAAAAAAATTTCCAAAAGTTTGAGAGGGTAAACCTTATGATTAGAGTTCAGATAATATTTAAGAACTAAAAGTCACTGCGAATCTCGAAGGACTAAATAATTGGGAAAAATTGAAAGAATTTGTTAAATCTAAGAGAATGTTCAAAACATTTTTCATTTGTAAAATTATGATACTACTGTAAAATAATAAATCATAATAAAAATAAAACATATAACACAAATTTTTCAAGCATCAAAATTACGCCTAAAAATTACAACTCTGAAATTGTGTATAAATAAGACAAATTAAAAAATTTCTTAAATTATCAATGACTGAAAAAATCAAGAAAATTAACATAAGTTCGGAAAATAATTATAAATTCTGAGTATCACTTTCATGACTTTTTTTTCATTTTTCACTATAAATCTGAAAATCCCGAAAAAGCATAATAAAAGAATTTTTTTTAATATTTCTGAGTCTCTGAGACTGAACACTATTAAACCATTTTCATAGTTATAATTGGTAACAGTTAAAAAAGCCATCTACCATATTCATTTATGTCTCCATTAAAACACCCTAACAAATAAATTATTTTCCTTTAAATCAAGACCAGTATATATTTTTCTGTTTTCATACAGTTAGAAACTGTCTCTATTCTCAAAAGATCCCGAAATACCAAAGGCAGTTCTATCGCCGCCGAGTTACACGTGAGTGCGAGTGAGATGCCTAGAACAAGAACCGTTGCAGAGCGAGCGAGACACGAAAGTCCAGTGCTTTCCTCAAGTGTGGTTGCGAATCTCTAGTGCGAAGGTCACATCCGACCATTACTGATGCACATTAGACTATTATCGTTGATCTCGAGTGAATCGCGACGTATACAGTAGTAATGACCGCATACGTCGAGGGAACTCTATTTACGCGACCCGTCGTGAGCAATCATTAAAGGACTGTCCGACGAAGACGGGGATATAATGAGAAAGAGAGAGAGAGAGGGTTTCGTCACAGGGAATGGCCAGAAAGACGAGAAAGTCGCTCGTTAGGTCCTCCGAGGGTCCTCAGAACCCGCGCCAAGGGCGAGAACGTGCTTAGGCCTCGATCCATCCCTTCATTGCATTCTCTTATTCCGTCCTTATTCGATGCATTGTGCCACCTATGGCGTTGTCCTTGTCGACGTTTCGTCAGCTTTTCACAGCCACTACGGACGGTCACTCACGATTTTTGACAAAGGAGGTCCAACTTTTGTTATTTCTGGGGTGGGCCGTCGAGTGCGTTGGCTTCCATGTGACATGGAGATTCTGGGGATTTTTGTGGAAATCCGGTTTACTTATTGAGGGAAATTGATTCATACAACAATCTTTGAAGTGCAGTTTTGGTTATGTGCAAATCATCGAAAATGGCACCATCTTAAAAATTCAAAAAATCACCTGAACTTGCCATTTATTTCATCATATTTCTGCACAATTTTCTGTAATTTAACATGGTTTCTTTTTGTTTTTCATCATTCACAATTAATGTAACTCCGGATCCGCGAATGAATGTTTCATGTACGAGCGAGAGCGCAAATGCATTAAACATGCGGTTATCGCGAGTTAGCAAAAGTGACAAACGACCGAGGAAACGAGGGAGTCATTTCGCGACGTCGACTTACGAGCCGCGCGTATCTCCGGTTTCGATTTATATATTCATGGCGAGCGAACGACAATATGGGGGATGAGGGCCATGGTTTCTGAACGTATGGGCTGCGATTACCGACGGACCGACCTTAGGTGTACATCAGGAACGAGAGTGATGGAACGGCCCCTGGTTGAAATACCTTGCCCTGAGCTGAGTGATGGGTTGCTCTGAATTTTGGTGGCCTTTTTCGGGAATAAGAGTAATTTTTTCGAAAAATACAATACAAAAGTATGACATTTTTAATTTATTAAAAGTAATATTTCTCAGAAAATACTTATTCTTATGCTTCACCAGAAAAAAGTTACAACGAATGTTTCTCATAAAAACCTTTTATTCTGTTGCTTTATCGTTATTGAATTGTTCAAATTTGCATATTCAGTCAAAAAAATCGAGGATTTTGTCCGTTGTCGAATTTTCGGGAAGAGGAAATACCGCTTGGCATTTAGCCCCTCTAATTTTCCGAACGGCCGAGTGTCCCTTCGGCTCGCGAAGAGCTCAAGCCGAAAGCCCGTGGGCTTAACGAGTCGCGCGTACCTGCTTTACGAACTCGCTCGCGACAATACAGGGTGGTAATGGGGTTAATTGCTGCCACGGGCAGGAACAGGGATTACGACTTGAGACACGCCGCGCACCTGGTACTAACAAATAGCGTCTCTGTAAAAAGTGCATGGAATTTTTAAACACATGAAAAACGTCGAACTCTTATTCTTCTACTATTTTAGAAAACAAGTTTCTCTTTGTCGAACATAAATTGTGAACAGTATTTTATTATGAAGTTTTGACTAACACAGATCTGATGGGCGTTTTCTAGAAATTTATTTTCATAGAAAAAATTGTTTACTTTTCATTAAATTACTTTTTTGAAACAAAGTAGGTGATAAATGTAGTTTTATGAAATACGGTTTTATAATATTCTAAATGAAAAAAAAATTTTCATTTCTCTTTGATGTTGAATATTATGTTGAATTGTATGGTATAGGATTAGTAGGTTTTAACTTCTTTGAGTATTTTTTATATTTGTCGAATTTTGATGCAATTTTTTAGACAATTTTGCCAAAAGTTGTTTTTATATAGTTTTTTTACATAATAGATATCTGATATTTTTTCGTGTTTTTTAGTTTCCATGAAAATATGGGAATCATTCCAGTTTTTTCACGTGTATAGTATTCTCGTACATTTCAAATAAGTTTTGTGACATTCAATACTCTTAATTTCAGATTTTTAGAATATTCGTTATTCTTACTAATCTCTGAAAGAACACGTACCTGGATTCAAAGAATTTATTTTTATTTCTTGCATTTTAACTTAAGTTAGTAATTATCAGTTTTTTGACATACAGAAAAATTACGAAGTTATATAAATTTTTACCTGAATTCGCGAAAAATGATAATGAAGCAGTGAATACGTAGATGTCATTTTTTTTCAATTTAAAAAACTGTAAATCATAGGAAATTTTCGAATATTGTTAAATTGTATCGACTTCTGAAAATCTACATTAGAATCTTTTAGAAAACCACAGAAAATACTTTAAATTGTTTGGTAACTGAAAATAACGAAAAATTTCGAATACACCGAAAATTTATTTAAAAGGTAGTTTACTACAAAAAAAAATTTTCATGATCCTCGACTCCATAAAACTTTCAAAAAATAGCATTAATTCTGGATATGAATAGATTTATTCACAGAAATTTCAAAAATCTGATAGCGTAATAACTTTCATGAAAGTTTTCTAAATAACATGAAACTTAAAAATCCAACAGTGCACTTCATACTCAAAATCTGGATAAATACATATCTTTTTTTTTCATTTTAGAACTTTATACCTATATTTCTGAAATCATATATTTTCATCTAGAAATACACAGAAATGCTAAAAAAGAAAAAAATATTAGAAAATACTGCGAAACCTCATAGATACTTAAAATACCAAAAATTCTAAACAATTGAAAAATATTAAAAATAATTTAACATCAAACACATGAACAATAAATTATAAAAATTCATGCATAAATCCATGAGAAAATCATCTTAATCGTATTCAGACCCAAAAAATGTAAAATACCTACATGAATATAAACAAACCAAGAAAATTATCCCAAACTCAGTGATCTAAGAATCATGAAAAACTCTTTATATAAATAATTGATTCACGTCAATTTTAAATCAAACTGCATAAATGAAAAATATGGAACTTTGAACACTGATAAATACATAATTTGAAAATTCGAAATTTTTTGAAAATTCAAAAATTGTACAAATAAAACCAGACATTATAAGATTTATGTTCAAAAATTCCGGAACACATATTTTTCCAAAATACATCTTTCAAACATGTAAAACTGAAATTGCACTCACACTTAAAAAGTCAATCAATACAGTAATAAAATAAAGTTTTTATAATTTCTTAGACTACATTATTCTACTTCATGGTTTTTTAAATGAAATAAATTACTTTTAAATGAATGCAAATCAAGTTTTTATCCAACTTTCGACGATGACTGCTCCAATGAACTAGGATCTTACACTCTTAACTGGGGCGCCGCCTAATAGATAGCTTCCTACGTAATTGCGTTGATTCGACTCGAAACAGAACGACAGGGAAGGAAAAGGGCGAACTGTGCGTGGTTTTCTGCTGAAAAGCAGCTAAGTACGAAGCAAATATGTTTACTGCGAATAATAGAGCTAAATGAAGGACTTTCTGCGGGTTCAAACAAGTCAACAATGACGCACCAATGAAGAAAAAATAGGTTTTTTCCGTTTTGCATCAACTTTGATTTCAACATTGAATAAGTTGAATATTTAATGTAAGATTTTAATTTCAATTTTGAGTTTGTTTTCAACCGAATGTGAACTACTATCTTCAGATTCGACATGAATCATAAATGAACTAAAAAAATATTAAAATGTCATACAAAACTACTTGTAAGAGATTTGAAGTTTTTTTTAATAATTAAATAATTTTTCATTCAATCTACAATATTTCCAGCAAATTTGACGAATTTTTTCAGTATTTTTTATATAAATACTTAAGTGGAAAATAAATTTCTATCAAAAAGGTTTATAACATTTCTAATATTTCCTATCAAAATTTGGTCATAACCGGAAACGAGGTCTGACTTTAAAATGAAATTAGAGATATCCGAAATTTTACTATAAATGACAGCAAATGACAGTCAAAAATTACCATGACCTGACCGATTTTTTTCCGACCGTCAAATTTAAATCCCTGAAAATAACACACGTGTTTTTCTTTGGGAACAAGGAAAAATCGTGAAAAACTGAGGCGTAAACGGCGTCAAAGCGGAGGCACACCTCCTTATCTACATATCAAAAAGGCAATTCAGGCAACTCGCTTATGTAAACTACATGGGTGGCCTCCACGATGAAAAGAATTCCTAAATCCGAGCGCTAATAAACCACTACTTTGCTCTTTTCACGAACGCTGACGAGCTATTGGAGAGGTTAAGCCCTTTAGGCAGCGGATTATGTGCCACAGCACTGGAATTCAAAGTCAGCCCAATGAAAAAGATTCTGTCACACTTGACTGAGTGAATATTAGAGAAAATTATAATATTATATAAAAGTATAACATTTCAATTTTCAAATCATAAAACACATAAAATAATGAATACTCAGACCTCGGCTCGAACCCCATAAATCAATAACGCGAGCAAGGGTCATAAACGACTGGTGAATGGAAAATGTAATCTTATTACCGTGAGAAACTTGTGCACGTAAAGCCTGAATAAACCAAAGATTGCCTGAATTGGCAGTTGCTTCACAAGGTTCCAAAGAACGCAAAAACTGAGATCGAAGGATCTGTAGGTCGGTTCTTGCTGTTGGAAAAAGAGGAGACTCGAGGAAGAGCCAGCAAACGAAACGAGCTATGGCCGCGGGAGTTAATTAAGTTCTTTAGCCGTTCGAAGTTATCGCTGCGATGGGAGATTGCAGAATAAAATAAAGGATGATGGTGCCCAGACGCTGGGATGTATATAACTTGGTCTAATTTTCCTTTGGTCGTGGTGCAACAATTACGTCAACGAAAAGTAAAATATCGTCAATGAATTACTACATACTTTCATCACGTATCAAAGTACCTGACGAACGTAGCCAAAGCCGATTCTGCATTTGTAAATTGAAATCGCAGCGAGCATATCAAAGGCAGCTCGCAAAAGACGCGAAATTTCATCGGAAGCCATGCGATGACGAATCTGTCCAGAGAATAAAAGGGAAAAAGATAGATTACAATGCGGCAACGATCAGGGAATTGCTCTGTACTGGAGTCCATTCTTTTTTTTTTTCACTTTTTTAGCTAAAGTGGGCGATCGAGTGAGAGCGCAATGTTAGAATTGTGTTTTCTCATTTTTCGTCCGTTTTTAAAGTTTGAACGTAGCGCAAAATCCAATTCAATCGTCCTTTTGCACACCCCGAAGCCGAGAGACGACGAAAACTCAAAAGGTCGAATCACGCTAGACGCTAATCCGTGAACCGAGGTCGCGGGGTTCCTTTTGGTGCCATTAGTCATTAGCGATTCTAAAAGCCCGGGGCCGAATATTACGGCTTTTACCATACTCGGAGCTTTATACTCGTTCATCAAAGAACCGAAGCCCAGTTGCGGTGGTTGTACACGCTGGGCACGTTGCGCAGGGCTACTTACACTTACCACTTACCGAAACACCGAGAGAGCTCATTTCGTCGTTCATTCGCGTAATAGCAGCCTCCGGAATATAACTCGGTATATCGCATATCCCACAAGTCAAGACGACGTGTAACTCTATCCTTAGTAACAGAATTTCCTTGGACTGGGCGAAGACGCCAACTCGAGACGAACGTGGAAGGAAGTTCAATTTAATGAAACCTGTCGCGGGGTTATTCTTGGAAATTAATAACTCGCGTGTAGGGACCGAGGAGTCCCGGAACCATAACCTATTATTTTCACGTGGAAACGGATATGATGGAAACTTGAAACGGAAGTGTTTCGCTGGTTTTGGAAGATCAATACTAATTATCACGAGATCAAGTCCGATCATGGTAATTAACAACGTGGATGACGAAAAGAAGACCGCGAGCGTGACGTGATGGAATTCCACAGGGATGGCAAAAGAAAAGGACAAAGAGAAAAGCTCCGTGGACGTTGACTGGTCTCCTAATCCTTTGCCGGTCACGGCATTGTTGGATCCGCGAATCCGAATGCTAGCCTCTCAGAGGGACTCTGTGTAATTGTCTGTCGCGTGATTACCCCCTGCTACTCTTCGGACACCCTGTATCCCCTTGTTCCTCTGCTATCCCGTCCCGATGTGAAATTACTTAGTACTTTGTCGCTCGAATTTCGACCAGAATACACCACTGCATCAGGGAAGCCTCAGTTATATAGGATGGAATTGTGTTACGCAATTTTTTTTAGTTACGATTTAATATATTTGTGATAATGAAAATAATTTAGCAGTAGATGGATAGCTTTTCTGCATGAAAACTCTGTGAAAATCCCGTTTGCTTCGATGAGAATTGAATTTAATAAATCTCGTTAGCTGGGAGCATAGAAGAGGATCGGCAGTTAGTGCCTGTTGTCCGCCTAATTCGGCGAAGGGCCGCCGAGGACAACGCGAAATAGGATAATGCGTCACGGCTTTTTCCACCGTCTCCGTCAAGGGACGATGGCGGCGTTACACAGAAAAGACATTAGCCCCATTGCAGCTGGGGTGTCGTTTCGGAAAAAGAGAGACAAGGGTGGGAAGCGTTGCACTAGCGCGGAAAGAGACTTTAGGGTTGTTGCGGCAAAAGCCAAGTCGTGGAAACCCTTGCCCGGTGAAAGCGCGTTGCACAGAATGAAGTCGAGGCTGTTAATTAATGCGCGCTTATTTTGTAAGGAGTTGGCATATTTTGGGGTTTTTGTTCTTGAAGTCAGGATCTTCGAGGTACGACAACTGGGAAGTTGCATGGAAAAAAAATTGAATTCGACAACATATGTGTCTATTATTTTTGAAAAAAAATCGATAAGTTTCTTTTGTTATTTTGAAAAATGATTATTTTGAAGGATATGTGAATTTTAAATTTCGTATACATAGATATACTCAGAATACAAATTACGTCATGCAGTTAAATGACGTCACTTTGTTGGAATTTTGAAAACGATGGGATTCCGACAATTTTTGATATATGACAAAAAAAATAGGTGTTTGATATTTTTTGGTAAACGAATGATATCAACAAGAAAAAAAATTTGTGTAACTTAATTGGAAGCATGCTTCTAAGAGAGATGATGGTTTTTATTGAGAGTTGGTTTTTACACTTTTATATTCATCATAAAGCTAGAATATATTCTTGACAAAATTGTAAAAATGTATAAATTAAATGTAAATTATAAAATGGAAGTATGTACAAATAATTAGTGGCTATTTTAGTGCATGAACTGACACTCTAAATAAACAACGTCGAAATTCTCTTTATTTTTTATTGTGAAGTCATAAGAAAATGTTGCACATAAGGATTTATTTGAAATTTCCTGAATTTCGGATTTCAATAGAATTTTCTTATTCGAAGCAACAATTAATAAAAAAAATGTGTCTGACATTTCCAACGGTATCAGCATTTTTTCTGTATTTATTAAGTCAGGCTTTCAATTCCTGATTCAAATTTTCCAGGAAAATCGTCTGATGCTTTTCCAATTATTTGATCCTTGAAAAATGCTTAAGTTTAAAAGATATTTACTGTAAAAAAATTTCCTGAATATTTTACTTTCTCATATGCATTTTATTGTTTCCTGAAAAATTTTAAGTTCCTAAGGGCTGCAACTACCGAATCTCAGATTTGTAAAAGATTTTCAAAAAATCATATTGAGTATTTTTATGTATCAGAAATTCTGAGCGTTGAATAATTAACGAAAACAATAATAATTGTTGAAGTTAATAATGTTTAAGAAGTATTTTCCTATGTTTTTTTTCTACAATAATCTTAAGAAATATAAAACGAATTTTTTTTCTTTGCAAATAGTAAACGTTTTGCCGCGTTCTATATTTTTTTAATTTCTAAAAGCGTTTGACATGCCGTGCGGTTTTTCAAAATAATGGTAATAAATATTTTTTTAAATTTCTTATAATTTTTGAATGGAACCAAGTTAACTCACTTTAAAAGTCCAAAAGCCTAGCATTTATCTTTAAGTTTATTCTTCATCTCACGAATTTTGAAAAATATTGAGTTTGGAGTTTAAATGAAACAGTAGTTCGACATTCTACACTTTTTACTAATTTTTCGTATTTATCATGTTTCTTTAGTATTTATCTAACTGTAAAGAGATTTTTTGATTTTGCTATAGATTTTTTTAGAGCGTCCTAGAATTTAGAGTTTTGAAGATGAAACTTCTGAAAATTGTAAATATTCTTTATATCCAGACAGATTTTTAGTACTTTATGATATTATCGAATTTTCGTATAATATGCTATTCAGGGAATTCCGTAGTTTTTTTTCGGAATTTCAATAGATTTTTAAAATATAATGCTATAGTATTGAAAGTATCGAAGGATTTGATACTTTAAGTTACGTTTTTTTGAAAAAAGGTACATTACACAGATTTCAAAATAATTTCAGTTTTTTTTTCTGGTATTCATACAATTTGAAAATTGTCTGGTATGTAAATAGATTTGTATGAGGATTTTAAGAATTCTATGCACTTAAAATGACAATTCCATCAATTTTCGAAGACATAGAATCCACATATTTTTTAAGATGAAATAAAAAAATTTTGTTGAAATATATCAAAGTTATCACTGGGTGTGATATAAATTCTAAAAGTCCAAGATTTCGATTTTCCCAGTCAATTTTCCTCTTTCGATTTATTATTTACATATCGTCGACGTTTCGACTCTTTTCGAGTCCTTTCCAAGACACCTATCACCAATACAAGAAAATGAATCAAACTCGTCATCATATGTATACTATAGAACTAAATTATAACAACTCACGTCATATTATGCAAACTATCCCCATCTTTCTCTTTTCATATTATAATTTAGTTTTATAGTATATGATGACGAGTTTTATTCATTTTCTTGTATTGGTGACCCCCCACTCAGAACAACGCCAATGTATAAACGCTAAAATTAATAAAAAAAATTGATTGATAATATATAAATGCAAGAGGATCTTATAAATAAAGTGAGATACAATAGTACTAAAATCAGTACTGAATTAATAAACCATCAATGTATTCTATTAGTAATTGATCGTATAATTGATCGTGTAAATGAGATCGTATAATTTCTTTACCTAAATCGTGCAAAAAAATCAAGAATCTAGAATCATGCAAAAATATTGAAAAAATAGTCAGTCGCATATGAAAGAGGAGAAAATAAAAAAACTTATGATTTGAATGCCATGTCGCATTGACTATCATATAGAAAATGACGCATTTTATAATATTGAAATTTCGATGAAGCAGACTTTTAATAACACGTTGGGGAAATCCAAAATCATTAAAAAGTTCTAAAGCATCGGAGCGATTAGTTCATTTTAACGAGTCGGGAATCCCAATCACAGAAAATTCATTCGCAACGTTTCAAGCTTTTTGAAGGAAAAAAAAATATTTCGCAATTGTACTGTAATAAAAAAAAAACAAGCGCCAAATTCTCATGATTGATGTGTCTTTGTGCAGTAACTGCTATGATTTACTTATTATAATTTAAAAAAAACGATTAACTTTTTTTCATACATCTGGGAGATATTGATTAATTCTACAGAACAAATTTCGTGAATTTATTCAATTGAAACTCAATACAATACGGACAAGTGCAAAGAGTGAACACAAGAAATAATGATAGACGTGTTTACGCGTAACTTAAGACGCAATCGAGCACTCATTAACACGATTGTGAATTTTTTTTTCTTTGTCCTAATGACAAAGATAGCTACTACACTAATCACGTACGTTTTGTTTTTTACAGAACGATACAATAAATGACCAAGAATATTAGTTTCTGATGACGTTTACGACATTGCTATATGTATGAAAGCAGTTACAAACGTAGCTTCTGATCACTAGTTTGTGTAACCTCTGTTATAAAACGTACAACGATGAAGAAGCTAATTCAGCTGGTATTTTTCTGCTTTGCGTTCGCCACAGTAGTGTCCAATTCTACGAAAACTATTATGAAATTCTGGAACGAACAAGACGCTGCTTTTCAATTGGGCAACCCAGAGAAGGTCGTGCTGTTGCTGGGAGATACGGGCGCTGGAAAAACCGCTTTGGCTCTCCTCCTCACAAACGCAACTTTAGAGGCAACAAAAAACAGCGCAGGCAGTGGTTTGTTACAAATACGTGATAAAAATGATAAAATTGGAATCGTGACTAGTGTTTCTCGAACAATTACACCGGAATTATTCATTGAACGAGAATCGAACATCTCATTCTACGACTGCCCGGGATTCCAGGATTCAAGATAAGCGGAACATGACATAACAATTGGATATCTCGTCAATAAATTATTAACGCATGCGAAATATTTTAAAATCGTGCTCGTAGTGAATCATTCTAGTGTTAAAAGGTCCGAAACGCAATCGATTTTCCCAAATTTTATAAAAACAATCATCAAATTATTCAAAAACATCGACGATTACAAAGATGGTATTGCTATGGTTGCGACAAAAGTGCCCAAAACTGTACAAAGAGTTAATAAAAAGAATCAAGTTGTAAATGACTCTGCGGTCATCGTGCAAGTTATAGATTATTTAAAAGAATTGAAAAGCACGACAATGGAACAAATGTCGCCCAAGATGCCTGCAAAAGAATGGCAGTTTAACGAGCAGAAACTGAAGCTTCTGAATGTTTTACTGGAAAATAATGGCAAGACAGAGAATGGCTACGACAAAATTGGCATTTTCCGTGCACCAAGCAAAGCTGGCTTACTCTCCAATGATCAACTAATTCAAAAGGAAAAGCGGAATATTTTGAAAATATTCAAGGAAAATATCAAGTTCGTTAGTCAGAACAAGAATATCAAATATGGTCTCGTCGTCTCGACAGATTCGCAGATATATGTGAATGATTTAATTGAAAGGATTGTACATACCGAACTTCTTAATGATGTCTCAAGAATAATTGACAAAACAAAACAGTACTACAAAAATAAGTTTGAGACAACACATGATCCTGCGTTGTTGAACAGAACTTTTTACGAAAGTCATAACGTGCTCGATGGATTAACATCTACTGAAACTCTGACGTTTACAAAAAAACTTCTTGAAATAGTTAGTAGCACGATCGATGATTCATTGCGTAACAACACACACAAGCACATTGAGTATATAGAGTTTTTATTAAAAATTAAGACCAAAAACCTTCTCACTCCAGACACTTTTACAGGGCTAATACATATCGCGACACAGTACATGAAAACTCAATATGATACTAACGTTGAAAAATTTGTGAGAAGTTTGTTGCAAGTCAACATGCTTTCTATCGTCAAAGCCATTTCTATTGAAATTAAAGTATTTTACACCAACGTTGAGCAAAGCACAACAGACGTTTACCTTTTGCGCGATGAGCTTTCAAAAGCTCACAGAAGCCTCTTAAAAGTTGATATAACAAAGCTGCAATCACTTGCTGATGCTATCAATAATTTAAATATCACAATTAAAGCAGAAAATTTGCTTAAGCTTTATGACCTTATTAGAAATATGGAAGACATGCCACAATTAGTTGAGAAAAACATGAATTTGACAGACCCATCTGCAATTGAATTCCGAGAGGCTTTGCAAGAACTGGAAAAAATTGTTTCATGGTATGATTATATGACAATCCTTGACAAAAACTTACCTTCGGCTACTGTTCAAACAGAAGTAATAAAAACACTCATTAATGCGTGTGACAATGCTGATAATGTGGATCAACTTGATTTAAATAAACTATCACCGTTTGTCCCGAATAATACCGAAACGTTGTCCAGCCTACAAAATATGCCATTCAACTCAGAGATGAAGAAAAAATTGAAGACTCTTTTGTCATTGTTCGTTCAAACGCCGACGATAACATGCTCTGATGGTAATGTAATGACTGTCACAGGAACAGTCATCAGGATGAGTGAAGTTACTTCAGATAAAAAATGTTTCCCGAATGCTAGATCGATCGAGATACTTGCTATCTTTTCCGTTATCATTGAAAGCTTTGTTGAAAAAACTGGGAGCAATATTAGCATGGCAATCATGTCACCAGTATGGACCGTCATCGACTCACAAACGATCCTCTTAAAAGGCTCTGATGGCAAGCCTAAAAACGATGTTAACAATTGTGATACGGATTGTTCAACGCCACAGGATGGTGAAGCAGGTAATCCTGGAGAAGCAGGTGGAAACTTCTTAGGCATTGGTGGAGTGTTTCTGAACGGCAGAAAGTTAAACGTTTCATCCGTAGGCGGAAACGGCGGGACTGGAACAAATGGTGGAAAAGGTATCTTAGTTCTTGTTCCAATGTAACAAAAATGTCATATTTCAATATGGTTTTTAAACTGTGTTTTTATCATTTACAGGTTCTAATGGAGTTAATGGTTCCGTGCCAACTTTTCCTGATAAACCCTATTATGAAACCCGTGACTGCCTCAAGTATTATCCGTTTCATTGGCTTTGCATCAGGAAGTACTTGAAAAACTACGATTATGGATACGAAGAGCATAAAGATGGATTTGAGCTTACATTGTGGAAGAAAGGAGGGAGTGGAACCAGTGGTGGTCGTGGAGGTCATGGTGGTGTTGGAGGCTTTGGGGGTAAAGCAGGGTTCGTCGAAATGATTGAATTGGATAGCAAAAGTCATTTCATTGATGACTCTCACCATGGCAAGTGTCGTTTTAACAAATTTTATTATTTTCATTCGTGAGGTCCATGATTGTTTCAAAAAAGGAGTTTACATTGATTGAGTTACAGCAATATGCAATATAGAAATATGTATTTTTGACCTTCTTACATAGGTTTTCTATTATCAGTAATTAAATTTTCTGCTCTATTTTATTTATTGTTAGAAATTTGTCGTTTAAAACTCACATTTTTTTGCTGCGCATACGTTTCTGATACACTCCGAAGGCGTGTTTTGTTGGTTTTTTTTACAAGCGTCTTATTTACTATTTTTATTTCAGGTAGTACGGGTAGTTGCGGAAAAGGAGGAGTAGGTGGCAAAGCAGCTGTGAAGTTTTTCGTACGTATATGCAATGTTTCTTGGACTTTTAGATTTCCCCAGTACAAGATACATACGGAATCGGTAAATAATGTTGTGAAGGAGGGAATGACTGACGCCGGCCCGAAAGGCTCAGATTGTGGCATCGCTACAAATCGCCATAATCTGAAATCAGCCCATGACTTTAATCATCCATCAGAAACTATCAAAAAATTCAAAGACCTTTTGAATCAAAGTTTAAATGGCAGTATCCGAGAATCACAAACGAGGACATTCGTCGAGACATTGGAAGATAATGCGAAAGTTCAACAGCTCTTGGGCCAGAAATAATTTGCTTTTACTTTCTCCGTCATAGTAAAAATCGTAAATTCGTTGTTTCACAAATTTATGTATCCGATAATTAATTAGCTTCAATTATGGTTTCCGATTTTTGAAGATATAATATTTTTTAAAGTGCTATTTGACCGTTACCTACTGTTATGAATTGAAATTTCCAAGTTTTCAAAATTTAGTTGCAGAAATTTTATATCTTTTCATGGTGATTTAAATTTTAAATTCGACACCATTCTAACTAGCAAAAACCTAATGATTAAATCTACTTTCAATTTATGATGAAAAAATGTTAACAGTTTTTTAGGAATCGAACTAATAAATTAGTCAATAATTGTATTTGAAAAAATATTGAGCTTTCATTTTTTTTTTTTTTTTTGGTATTTGATATCACACATATTGTATTTTATATATTTTGTGAGTGTTACGAGATGACTTTTTTTATTTAATTATGATTATAAACAATTGACTTCAAATTTATTCTACGCATATGCGTTTGAATTATTCTTAATTTATGAGGTTTGATAGAACTGGAAATGTTTATATAATAAAATTAGTTAAAATAAATTGTCAAGTCATTTTCTTCATTGAATAAATTAATGATATAAAAAACCATATGAATATAGATAATTCTGATGAATTGTTTAACGCTCAGTGTGTTTTTAGAGAATGAGAAAATAGTTTTTTTGTCAGCTTTCCTGTACACTATTGTTAACGCAAAAAGCTGTTTGTAAATATTTCGTAAAATATAAGAATCACGAAAATGTCTCAGGAGTTTTCCATTTTTCCATTGATTCATCTTCACTTGGAGAGCTAACAAATATTAAAAGTTTCGCAGATGAAAAGAGAAAATATTACATAATACAACGATCAGTTCTGTATTTCTGTGTATAGTTTTTTTATGACAATTTGCAGAAAATGAATACTACTGCAGCTCGTCTAACAAAACAAACATAAAATTCCTTATTTCAGAAACGACTTAATGCTTCTCAGTGTGTAATTGAAAACGACAATGTTTCGGCTAAAGAACGTAAGGTCGAGACAGTCATTTTTTGGTATCTCAAATTGTATTATAGTTTATCAATTCTGTGTCGTTATTTTGAACTATTCTACGTTACCTGCTTTCGGCTCATTTAAATAGTAAATTATTATCAGATAACAGTGAAATAGACTAACTCTATTTGAGAGAGAAAACCACCGGCAACGCTTCTCTCTCTCTCTCTCTCTCTGGAGGAGAAGAAACCTTTTTTTGATAAGGATCGTATTCACCCCGGTGTCGTCCAAAAGCGCCAAAATTTCATTTTTTTATCCCAAAAGCGCCAATTCCCATAGCCCAAAAGCGCCAAAAATATCTACTGCCCAAAAGAGCGAATTATTTATTTCTGGGAATGACAAGTATGAGCACCATTGCAGAAACTGTGCTCTTATCTGTTTTTCCTATGTTTCCAAAGTATCGTTTCGAAACATAGAGTTTGAACACAAAA